>JAMKCH010024337.1:0-19235 GCA_023653785.1 Ophioderma brevispina | reverse complement strand
TCCGCTTAATCCTTCCAGATGGGAATGTTATTGACGAAAAGCTTTGCTTCAGTGCAAAAATCAGGGCTTTCGATTTTTTCGAGACACCTGATGTGTGAAATATCTCGTTTTTAATTTCTTTCTTCCCCTCTTTAAAGAGACATGAGGAGATTTCCAGAAAGAAGCGCCCCCAATTTTTGTCGAACCCCGGTTTTTTACATATTTGGAATGCTTACCAATATATTAGATCACACCTGAAGTGAATAAGCCGAATACGCCGTCTTTATGTAATAATATGATTTAGTAGTTTCTGTCGTGCACGACAGAAAGTCAAAGCATGGTTTTCTATGGGGAATGATTACGATAGTCAGGCAAGTTCAAAACAAGGTTTGCGGTTTTCTTTTGTAATTGTTTGTCCAATAAACCTCCGGAACGTTCTTGGTAGGTGGTCTACAATCGATCCTGTGCAATTTGAGAGAAATTCGTATCCAAAAAAAGCTCCTCCTGTCACTTTAAAGGTCTGTAACATCTGCACGACTATGGGCAGCACCAGTAGCAAAATACACCGATACTATAATTGTTCATGCCAAATTAATAATACCAAAATTATATTACATTTCCGCTTATCATATGGCTACAATCTACGAATGATCTCTATGAAGTTGTTCGTAATTCGTATTATTCAATATAGTTTACGGTACTTTTAGCTTTCCGTATTTCCAAACCGAACTTCGCACTCTTGTAAGTTGTAACTGAGAATATAATGTCAAAGTTCATTCACGTGCATAATAAAATCCTGCATTGCCAAAAACAGAACTGTTGTGTTGATTAGCAGTGCAGTGCAGTGAGTGCAGTGCGGGTTCAGAATGAATTCTGTAAAAGATGGATGGTTTAGTGAACGGAGTAAATTATGGCCTGGTCAAGCAATGTCATTAGAGGTAGAAGAAGTGTTGTATCACGAGCGATCAAAATATCAGGATGTTCTGGTGTTCAAAAGGTGAGCTACCATTTATTTACGATCATCAAATCATACAATCATGCATGAGTGATGATGATTGATCATGATCATTGTGATGATGATTCAGTCAGCATGGTCAGTGATGATGAATAACCACTCCAGTCATTGAGTCGATTCGATTGCAGTGATTTGGGCCATGTGATAAATTACTAACACATGCCGGCTTGAAAATAAAACAGGTGATATCATGATATAAAACAGGGTTGGCTTTGTATGCCGGCAAAAACTGGTTTTTGCCAGAAACGGTTTAAACCTGGTTTAAACCGGCATAAACTGGTTTAAACCGGCCAAAACTAGGAAATGTTTGAGGTCGCCATGCAAATCATTTTAGTGTACATCATATACTAAATTAAGTCCCTCTTTAAAGACACTATCAGTGATTTAGCCGAAAGAGTCAAAATCTATTAATTTTGCAGGAATAGCAATAAAAGTGAAGGATGTCTGTGGAATTCTCATATGTTAGTTTTTCCAACTGAAAAATTTACAGAAAAGGAAGAAAACAGCAGTGTTCAAATAGGAATCTCCATAAACCATTCAATTACATGTTGTAGTAAGTGTCCGAACGGACAGTAAGTGGTTACGTAATGACTGAAATTTCCGATTTTGTCCTTAATAGGTTGCTTCTGGTCCTATCATTTGCCTGTGCTTGTTACAAACATGCAAAAATCTGTTTTTTGATGATTTTTTTTTGATTTTCTGATTTAGCAAATCACTGATAGTGCCTTTCACTTAAGATAGTCAACATACCTTGCATTGTTTTATTTGTTCAATACAAGAAGACACAAAAAAGAGGATAAACCATTGTGAAAAAAAATAAAAGGAAAAGGTGCACTGTAACAATTTTTCAAAACTTGCAAAGATCTGCAGCAGAACTCAAAATACCAGCTACACAATTAAACTTCAATCTAAATGTGAGTACGTGCTCTTGCTATCGTTCCTTTTTTTTCAAATTTTAAATTCATTTATTATTTACTATTTATTTAGTTTTTGAAATATATTTACGCCTTCAGATAAAATTTTAAGCTACATGTTGAATTTCAGTCCATTTTCCATCTTTCACTGAGGTTATCATGATTAAAGTAATGGTGACATTAAGACAAACTGTATGTACAGGTGCAAATATAAGATTTTTTAAAGGGCAGCGCAATTTCAAGGCCATTTAAATTGGTTTAAAGGGCATCAATGCAATTACAATGTTAATGAATAGGGCCAAGAATGGGAAATGGCTTGGGCATCAAGGCCAACTGGTATGGGCAACCAGAAGGCAATTGCCTTGGTGCCTTCGGTTATTTTTCGCCCTGGTACTTATCAATATGTAAAAAAAACCCGATAGTTTGTGTGTTACTTACTTTCATCAAACCTGACTTTTGCTCTGTAATTGTTATTCTTACTACACGGCCACTTTCTTCAATGGTAGTTACCCACAGCTACACACCGATTAGACAATGGGATTACCTACCCACTAGATTACAACTCGCCGGCCAGATTTTCCCGTGTATTTTTTTTTGGGGCCGCATAGACGGGAGGAAGGGATAGTGTACACCACAGCAGCGGCTGTCTGCACTTTCGTGGATATCTACGTGGTTCACCGGCTCTCAGCGCCCGCACTATTTCTCATGGCCATTTTTTTTTTTTTGATATTTTTGGCATATATTTGCGCCATTTTTTATTACAAGTGCCGGGAACTATAGGGGTTTTTGATGATTCCCGCCCCGATTGAATTTCGTAATGCTTTTTCCTAAAAGCGTTCAAAAAAAACGCTAAATGGAGCCCAAGTGTATAGCACCCTCAATTCATGAAATTTTCATCCACTCTCAAATGGCGTCGTGGTAACCCCGGGGTAGCTACGTGGTATCTGCGTGTCTACTCCGGTACTGTCTACTCACATCCACACCTTCTCTCCACCTGTGGGCACTACAGGTGCAATTGGGTAGGTAAAGCCGAGACCACTATTTACTGTGGATACCTAATAACTGTGTACTTTAGTAGGCCCTATCTTGCGCTACCCTACCCGCCGGTCGTAATTAGCCCATTGTGTACTGTGCAAGTAGCTGCCCGCGGGTAGACATGGTGTAGCTGGCCGTATAGGCTACCACGTGAGTAAGAAATCCGGCCTGTAGTTAAAGTGACAGGAGATTTTTTGTTTAGGATACGAATTTCTCCTCAAATTGCAACAGGATCGATTGTAAGACCACACCCCTACATTACCAAGAACGTTCAAATTTTTATTGGGCAAACAGTACAAAAGAAACAAAACAGCAACCTTGTTTTGAACTTCCTTACTATCGTAGAATTGTCTCCCATAGAACACCGTGCTTTTGACTTTCTGTCGTGCTGACAGAAATTAAAACAAATCATATTATTACAAAAAACGGTGTATTCGGCTTATTCACTTCAGGTGTGAATCTAATACATTGGAAAGCATTCAATATGCAAAAAAAACCTGGGTTCAAAAAAATTTGGGGGCGCTCTTTTTTTGGAAATCTCCTCATGTCTCTTTACATGTTAATATACATTTGTAATTTTTAACAAAAATATAAAATTTCCTATGTTGATTATATTAATTGCTTTCATTTTAACAAAATTTGAGTGTTTTTGGCCATTTTTTTGGCAAAATAGGAGGCATAAACCTTGCGGTTTAACCGGTTTAAACTTCAGGTTTAAACCGGGGCGGATTTAACCGCCTGTTTTACCGCCAACCCTGAGATGGGCGATTGCCATCTCATGGACATTACACATGTGACCAATTTTTCTGCTTTTAGTGGTCTATCTTTAGGTTATTTATAAACCTGTATTTTGGGGTTTGTTAATTGATTATTGTAGCTTGGGTAAAAATTGTACCGGTCTCCTCAATTTTTTAGGGACGGGCCATTGCGAATTATTAGACAGGAGTTATAGCCAAATGAGCGTCATGGAACGTTAACGCAGAAAAAAAAACATGTTTTGTGCACACTATTGAAGTTTCAACTCAAAACTCTCTGAATTTAGAGTTCATTTAATTTGCAAAGCAGTATAGTGTTAATGGTAGAGTTAACTCTACAAGAATATTAAAACCAATTTGGTAACAGTAATCTCCTCCCCAACTTGGGTCAAGTCACTCATAAGATCGTCATGGACATTACACTTTTTTGGCTTCATGGACAATTAACGCTCCAAAAACTAATAGCCTCCCTCAAACTTTTTGTTACATAAATAATGCTATGTTGTCCCTTGGGCAAATTCTAATGGTAACAGTGTGATGCAATTACACTGCCTTAAAAGTAGTATTTAGTAAATCCATTAGAATTATGACAACCTTATACACTATACAAGCAAGTTTTTCTACTTCGATGAGAATGGAATCGTGATAATAACAAAATAGTTGAAAATAATATTTGACAATTTTGTAAACTCATAAAGAACCCTGAACTTTAATTACAATAATAATCTGACATTTTTCCTTCCTTAATTTTGACCAAATATTATTTCAAGAATGCTTTGATCTCACTGAAAGATTTTAACACAACAGATATCCAGCAACTTCAACTTTTAATTGAAACCTATTCTTAAATACTTTTTTAAACAATCTCGCTCACCTCGCGCTTGCCCTAAGGTTATAGGAAATCAATGATGTCCGAGGAATGAGAGGCTTCAATTTCATGTGAGCTTTTTTTTTTTTTTATATCAGGGGCTACATTTCTCGTAGATGGTGATGAAAAACATTTTGGTATTGGGTAGGGGTGAATCTGAGCCCAAAGTTACAAAGAAAGTGTCGCTTGTATCCCTTTAGCAGGCAAATCTGGGTGATGGTGGGAAGGAGATGGGGTGCTGGGAAGATGGGGTGTTAATGTTGGGAAGGGGAGATAAGTGTTGGGAAGGGGAGATAAGTGTTGAGAAGGGGAGATTGTTGTTGGGAAGGGAAAGTTTGAATTGTGAAGGGAAATGATGAATTTGGGAAGGGGGAAATTATTTAATTTGTAATTTTCTATTTTGTTTTGTTTTGGAATTGGTATATGGTGATTGTTAATGGTATATTTTTTTTTTTTAATTTTCTAATTGTTTTAGTACTTTTCGTTTTTTTTACATTTCTATATCTTTGTTTTTTTCGAGTTTAGGTTTTTTTTCCATGAAATATCTTTTTTTTTGTTCCTTTTCTATTACTTTTTCCTAATCTTTTCCTCTTTTTTTTGTTCTTTCCTCTTTTTTTTTCGCCTCTTTTCTATTTTGTTTTTTCTCCTTTTCATTTTTTTTTTTTTCCTTGTTGCTTTTTTTCTTTTATCCTTGTTTCTGATTTTGTTTTTTCCCCGTGTTTGCTTTTTTTTTTCACTTTTTTTTTTTTATTTTTTCCTTTTCTCTTTTTTTTTTTCTTGGTTTCTCTCTTGTTTTTTTCCCTTTCCATTTCGTTCCTTTCTTTCTTTTTTCTTTTAAGGTTATCAACCCTGAATACAAGCACAAATGTTCACACTGCATGCAAAAACTTGCGGCTCTCATGGTTTTATGGCTCTGATTGTTGATATTACTTTGCCCACTACACTGAGCCTGAGTTGCATGCAATCAAGGAGTGACAATGTGGGTCATACCATAGCTCTGAAAGGTTGAAAGTATTGCATTGTGAATGCGTCATGGACAGACAGTGTATCACAATGTAATGTACATGACGCAATGTAATGTCCATGACGCTATTTTGCATAATTGAGGTGGTTTGAATTCTTTTTTTCTGCTCAAGGATTGATTATGATAAACTAAAATAGGATTGAAGTATCAAGAATATGATCTGTTTACTGAGGAGTGAACAAAACTAATTAGACATAAAATGTCTGGACATACATTACATGTAAAGTCAATGGGAGGAACATAACATTACAAAAAAATGACAACCCTTCAAAATTGGTTGTAATGGAATTTATGGAAAACGGGGGGAAAAGCTTCAATTTAAAGTTTAGATATGAATGGCCCAGACATTATTATTCACTTATCAAGAGTGAAAATAATGTCTGGAAAGAATTTCAATTTTTGGGAGCCAGGACCACTTTCGTGGAATCGCCCATATAAAAGTTTAAAACAATCATGGCTGCAGTTGTGCAATTGTAATATTTCGGTCAAATGTGACTGTCATTACATCGGCTTCGTCTCGTCAATCGTGAAATGGAAAAGTTCAAATTTGACCTCATGATATTATGTGACCTATGAATACAATATTGACTGTCCAGGAGGGACATGTCAAATCTGTTTGAACCGAGGTGATTTGAGGCTTTTGTACTATTTTCCCAAAGCGGAGCTGAGGGAAATAGTACGGTTGGATCACCGAGGGTCATAGTCGTCTTAAAACAAAAAATATTAAATTTGAGTTTAGAATACCAGAAAGTAGATTCAGTAAAAAGAACCATTACTACAGAATTAGAATACAGTTTAAATGAGAGTCAATCTGTTACCTGTTCTTGCCAAAATCTGCAATTTCTAGCTTGAGATAAGCTGTGAGTCCCAACGCAAAAAGATTTCAACCTGCAGTGACCTGACATTGCATAAAAACCGTGAAGAGATCGAAAATGCTAATTAATTAGCGCTAATGATCCACGCTAATGACATACAAATTACCGCGCCCTTGTGACGTTACAAGGAGATCGACAAACTCGGAAACGATCGTGCACACACACATTCGCACAGTGCCACTGTCATCGATCTTGGCTGGGTCAATACGCCTGCGCGATGCGAATTCGTTGTGTGACTAAGTTCCAAGTCAATGAAGTTCAGTTAGGATCAGAGGCGACCCGAGTCCCCCCAATGATTTTTCCACTGTTGCCGATCTGAATCTTTAAAATTTCTACATGGTTATAAGAAGGAAAAACCATTACCAATAATGCGAAGCCGATGAAAATCTGCGATATAATGGAAATATTATAAATTTAAAAAGTTTACTGCTGACCCGAGGTGCAACCATCGCCAGGGGAACACCGCCATTGTATGGCGAGTGTAAATTGCCTGTTGAGGTAAGTCACGCGGAAACCATTCGTATTGGAGTTCAGTCACTCGTAATTTTACATCCATATGCATGCGACATCAGGGCGGGGGGGGGCGCGCAATTCAAACATTGAAATAGCATTCACTGCAGAGAGCGTTGCCACTTCAAACTCTTGGGGGGGAACATCAAAAGAGATTTGACTTGGCCCCAAATAAAAGAAGTGAATATTTGTTTTATATACATCATAGATAGATCCTTTTTGCTGCAGTAACAAGATACAGTAGGGCCCGAAAATTACTATAACGTCCAAAAAAATAATTAGGGGCGCTTGCACGGCTGGTAACACAGATCGAATCGGTTGTTAGTGGGATATAACCACTAAACAGGAAGGTGTATTTGAAAAACACTGTATACATCTCCCCATATGCAGTGTTAAGACACCCAGATGCCATTGTTTACCATGCCTCAGTTTCCTAATACATAAATAGAGCCAGACTTACTAGAACACTAAGGACATGATACCACATAATCCAATAGCATCTTAGAATATTTTTACAATGCTCATTATCAAGAAAAGCCAACGAGAAATTGGAAATTGTGCACACCAATTTAGAAGTTTTGTGTATTGTTGACATTGAGAACAAAGGAAGATGTCAAGGAGTTTAGTTTCTCAACCCAATCAATATTGCCATTATGGGATAACTATTGAATGGAGGTCAATCATGTTTATGTTTTTGGCGTGCAAGAGTGCACACACAACTTAGTTACAGTAACATGTAACTCAGTATAAGACACTGAGTTACAGCACGTTCGCATCATATGACTTCGCCATTTTTCATGGAAAACTCAGCGAAGTTCAACTTTGCAGAAGATAACTTATGTTTAACTTTAATTGTCTCAACCCTCAAGTACAGTCACATGGAAGCATGGGTATTTATGATTCATATGATATGTTGATGTCAATTTCATTACCATTCGGGAAAAATAAACATTTTTGTGGGGTCTGCTCATTATCCTTAACAGACCGTATCGTGATAGTAATCGCAAGGACTCACGGATTAGTAAGCGCGCCAACTGGCGAAATACCGCATTTCGGTGTTTTTTTCACCGTGATTCTATTTTTCATTAAATAAGATGCTAAGCCACACCCTCTGCTGAGATATCTAGCCAAAACCTCGTCCGGGCGTGGGAGCTCCTTCTTTTAACATAATTGACGAAATGCCTTTTTACGAAGGGGTTTCTTACCAGTTTTTTTTTTTTTTTTTTTTTTGGTGGTGTTTGTGTAATTTGTTTGGAAGAGAGTCTCTTGTACCTAGTCACTTCATTCCCTCAGGCGATCGACGTGTGTTTACGTCATTAGTGTGGCCCACTCGTCAGACGATGTAATCCAAGAAATCACAAATTGTGCCCTCGCCGGTTTTTAATACAAAAAGGGTTATTTCCGATTTGTTGGGCCTATGAAAAATTATCCGATTCTATAGCCCTCCCTCCCCACTTTTTGGGAAGGCCAAACTTTTTTTGGCAGTCCGAAAGTCGGCTGGCTGGTACTATCTTTTTCATAGGGGCACGGGGGGGGGGGGGGGGGGGGTGGGGGTGGAGGGAGGGGGGGGGGGGGGGGGGGGGGGGGGGGGAGGGGCGGGGGGGGGGGGGGGGGGAAGGGGGGGGGGGGGGGGTGGGGGGGGGGGGGGGGGGGGGGAAAGTAAAAATTTAAACACTGCACTCTCTACTCACTTTCAGACACTGTTCCGAAATCTAAAAATTATTCTGAATGAATGGACAATGTCGCATTGTTTTTGTTGTTTGTGTTTTATTATAGGTTTATGCACGCACTTACCCACAGCCCCTGATTAGTTACTTTTTTTGTATGGCTTGGCCTGCAGCGTCTGAATGTGTTTTGGACACGAATTTTTGTTCCTCGGTGGTGTGGGTTTGTTTTACCGTTTGTACGACCTTTAACCTCGGTAATTTCATATTTTCGTTTTCATCACTCTGCTGGTCTAGAAATCGTTCCGTCATATTTCTTCTCGAATTAAAAATTTTGATCTCAATTGCAAAACAAAAAATGTAGTAACAGTAAAGTTAAGCAATGCAAGAATTCACATGAATGCATGTTGATTGTCATATGTCGGTATTTTGGTCTCGGTGTAACCGTGCAAAGTTTGAGTTCATTAAATACCGTTGTCACTTTAGTACAACAAACTAGGACATGAGAATCCGCTGTTCGATAATGCCCAGTGCTACTGATAAATTGATGTGAATTCCTAGTTACTAGGACTACACACAACTGCACTTATACATTGTCCATAATTACAGTCTTTGTATTCAAGTAGTGCTACTCCTGTCCAAATGAATTAATAGTAAAAAATGATGTCAACAAAACCATTCTGCTGTGCAATCCTTGTCTGTCCTTGTGTGTCTTAGGGTTTTGTCTGATCAAAGCTGAAGACACACCTTCGATGGTGGTACACGCTGGTCACTAGTTTATCTTGGCCAGACCTGCCATCCAGAACAACCCAACATGCATAGATACAACGGAATCACCTGTAGAAATAGCTGACATGTTCAGGTGAACCAGGTTCATGCATGTATTCTTCGCATCCTTGATGATCTTGGATGGCAAACAAAAGTCCCTTCACTATGATTTACCTTCTGTGCAAGGGCCCTATACCGGTCCAAAAAAGTACTATACTGGTCCAAAAAATTACTATACCGGGCACTGCGGGCAGAAAGTTACTATTAGTGCACTTGAAGATTTGCCAAGGTCGCGGTGGCTCAATTACCTTTCTACCGTGATTCAACAAGGGCCGGCGACTGTGTGCCAAGACTAACGTAAATGGGGTGCCCGTCCCCCGAATTTTACACCAGATTCACATTGAACTCGGGTGTGGTGTTCAATTTTTAACTTAAAAACCAGCGTGAAGCCGCGAAGCGAGAATTTTTATGCCATGGTGATAGGCTGCTTAAGGTCGATCGACACGTTGACGATCCTGCCGGCCACCCAGACGGGCCACACGCCCGCGGCCTGCAGCATCTGCTGCCCGCCCTGCGTATAGCCTACATATAATTTCAGCTATTCACAGGGCCACAACAGCGCCACCAACGGTGGTCCTGCGTATAGACTTCACAGAAATAACTGCAGGACGGTCCTGCGTATAGCCATGGCCTAAAAAAATCGTATTAATTAAAGAATTGATGATTAGAATTAAAAAAACAAAATTGCAATATTAATTAAAAAAAAATAATAATTGGATTATTAACAATAAACGCTTCCTGGACCTTTATTGGCATATATCTTTTTTTGCATTTTTCGAAGGTGTCAACTTGCCCCCCCCCCACTCAAAAATGGTTTGACCTATTGACTTCAAATTTGTCCAAAACTCGTTTAGTGTAGATAGTATGATCCTATGAGAGGGATTTGTATAAAACCCGTTGTTTTTGAGTTTACACTGATTTTTGTATGCCACATCAGGCAAAAATGTGAGAGATTTGAACTGTTCCCATGGCAACATGGAATATAATTTTGATAAACGCTCTCATAGGATTACAGATCCTGGCCATAGTAATTGGTTAAAAAACAAATATGTTCAATACCTTTCTATTTATTGAGATACATGAGGGGGGGGGCACAATTGTCATTTTGCTAATTAGCATACCGAATGTCGATATGATTCGGACAATATATTAAAATGAATTCAAAAGGTGATTTGTGTATGCTTATATATCAATAGAAACATAGCCGGAATTTCGTATTTGCTCCTACACGAAAAAGAAAATTTTCAACAATTTTTTTGTACCAAAGAAAGAAGTTCTCAGCTTAATCCTTACAGATGGGATATTTTTGATAGAAAGCTTTTACACCAGTGCCACAATCAGAATTTTCACATTTTTCGGGACACCTGTTATTTGAAATCTCTCGTTGCACCTTTAACAAGACCAGACTTCGTCGGCCCCAGGTGTTTCACACAGTAAATTTTCGAAATTGAATTCATTTGTTTAAATAATGATAAATAATAGCTACTAGGCGGTCCCTGGTTTCGCGATCACCTGGCTTGAATGACCCTCAGGTTTCGTGGTTCCATTGACCTTGAATAACCCCCTGATGACCTTTACCTGACCATTTAAATTCCCCCACCCTCCACGTTGTATTTTGCTAATTAGCATACCGAATGTCGATATGATTCGCGACCAATATATTAAGAATGAATTCAAAAGGTGATTTTGGTGTATTCTTATATTTCAATAGAAACATAGGCTGAATTTCGTATTTGGGTGTTTCCGTAAATTAGGGGGGCCAACTTGTGACATTTTGAGGAAAAAAAGGACAACAAAAATTGAAGGAGGATCTCAATAATTTCTGAATAACTTATTTGATAATACCATTCCTCATTAAATAACAATCAAATAGTCAAAAGTACTTTAAAAAACTTAAAATATTGCATTAAACTGCAATTCCGGTTCCCCCGTGTAAATGGGACACCAAACCCATTTTTCTGATTTTTTTAAAGATAATTTCATTACTATGTGATATGTGTAGTACAGTTTTATATGTACAGTTTGGTTATTTGAGGGGGCACAATAAGATTAATAGTACAAATGGTCATGCCTGCCATATAAAATAATGTTTGTTCATGCACAATTGTAGCGGGACACAATTTGGTGTCCCGTTTACACGGGGAACCACAGATCACCACAGGATATTCAAAATTTAAAAGGTTTAGATACACTGTTCTTTAAAAACTTTGCATGATATAGCATGAATTACGAATGCACTTGAGCAATTGCAATGAACTTTATTTAGCATGTCACCTTACATTCAGTTTCTCAGAAAAACCATTAGTTCCCATGGTAAACGTGAAAGCGGGACACCAAAATTTTGGGTTTTTATTACACGGGATCAATGACTGGGCATTGATTATAACATGATCTCTAATTACCAAAACAGTCAGATTTATTAAGTTATAAGCTTTATATGTTTGCTTTATGATAAATCATAAACAATATACCATATATTTTCAAGGTTTTGAATGCACATTAAACCAAGAACACAATGTTAGGCCTTTTTATTTCATGTCACAGCTTGGTGTCCATTTACCCGGGAAAAATGACCCTTTAAATTTTATACATAACTTAAAAGTTAATGAGTTCAATGTTTCAGATTTGTAATCTGAAAATTAGATGCAAAAGCTGTAAATTTAAAATGAATTTATAAGTTTAAATACTTCTTGATTGTTAAATTTTAAATAACCAAAATGTCACAAGTAAACGGGAACAAACCAAAGTCCTACTGGCCCCTAATTACGAAACACGCATTTGTCTACACGAAAGAAGAAATTTCATCAATTTGTGTACCAAAGAGAGTTCTCAGCTTAATCCTTCAGATGGGAATTTTTTGATATACAGCCTTTACACCAGTGCCAAAATCAGATTTTCACTTTATTCGGACATGTTTTTGAAATCTCTCGTTGACCTTTAACAAGACCATACTTCGTCGCCCCAGTTGTTTCACACATTAAATTTCGAAATTATGAATTAATTTAATTTTTAAATAATGATAAATAGAAGTAGCTACTAGGCGTCCCCGGGTTTTCGCGATCACTTGGGTTTCGCGATCACTTGCTTGAATGACCCTCAGTTTCGGGGTGCCGTTGACCTGGATGACCCCTGATGACCTTGTCATGACCCTTAAAATCCCCCACCCTCCCGTTTTCATGCCCATACACCAAGGTTTACCCCTTTGACCCATTTACCGAGGGAGTGACCCCTGATGACCTTTGATCCACAACCAGACAACCCTCTTTTACTCCATTTGACCTTGAAGGACCCCTGATGACCTTGTCGTACTTTAAAATGTTCAGAATCAATAGTCGACCCTGCACACCAAGTTTTTCTCTGGATACAACCAGTTCCCCTTTGACCACCGTTAGCTCTTGAATGACCCCTAATGACCTTGTCATGACCTCTAAATTGTTGGGCGTCAAAAATCGACCGCACCCACCAAGATTCATATCCATACACCAACTTTACCCCATTTGATCTCTTTGACCTTGAATGACCCCTGATGACCTTTGATCCACTTATACAACCTCGGTCTTCGGACGGCAAGGAGCCCCAATCCACCAGTTTCAGGACCTTGCAATCCTCGGTCTCCGAGAAACCACATTTAAACCTCATTTGACCTTGAATACCCTAATTACCTTTTCGTGACCTTCAAAATTTTCGGCATCAAAATCGCCCATCCTCCAATTTTCATATCCATAACCAATTGTTTACCCCATTTTACTCATTTGACCTTGAGTGACCCCTATACCTTTGATCCACAACCAATCAACCTTGTTATTTGACGTCAAGGGGCACCCACCACCAAGTGTTTCAGGAACGTTCAACCCTCGGTCTCCGAGAAAATAGACGTGGTCCATTTTGACCTCTTTTGACCTTGATGACCCCCATGACCTTTGATCCACTACCCAATCAAACTCGGTCTTCGTTCGGTCAAGTAGCACCCACCCACCAAGTTCAGGACCGTGCGACCCTCGGTCTCCGAGAAAATGATATGGTCAGACAGACAGACCGACCGCCGGTTATTAATATATAGACTAGGCGGTCCCCGGTTTTCGCGCTCCCTGGGTTTCGCGATCACCTGGCTTGAATGCCATTGGTTTCACGTTTTTGTTTGAACCTTGATGACCTTGTTTGACATTTTAAAAATTTTAGCATCAACAATCGACCCCACCCTCGCAAGTTTCACATCCATACACCAACGTTACCCCATTTGACCTCACTTGACTTTGAATGGACACGATGACCTTCTTTGACCTTCTTGTGACCTTTAATTTTTTTAAGACAGACATAACCACCTGTATTAATATATAGACTAGGCGGTCCCCGGGTTTCCGCGCTCACCTTGTTTTCGCGATCACCTGGCTTGAATGACCAATTTTGGTTCGCGGTTGTTGACCTTGATGACTTGTCGTGAACCTTTAAATTTTTTCGGCATCAACCACTCAACCTCACCCTCCAATTTCATGTCCATACACCAATGTTTACCCTATTTGACCTCCTTTGACCTTGAATACCCCTGATGACCTTGGGTTCACTAAACCCAATACAAACTCAGTCTTCGGAAGTCAAGGGGCAACCACCACAAGTCCAGGAACGGGACCCCGGGTCTCCGAGAAATAGACTTTGACCTCATTTTGACCTTGGAATGACCCATGATGACCGGTGTGTGACCTTTCAAAATTTTCGGCATCAACAATCAACCGTCCAAGTTTCATGTCCTGAAAGGGTAGAATTTCGTCCTGTGTGCGAGAATTCCCAAGACAAAATATGCAGGAATCATCTAATTGGTACTGGGTAAGTTCTAAAGTTACGAGAATCAACACTGATTCATGCAAATCAGTTTATGTGAATCTTTGCGAGAATCGATTCTCGGATTCTTGACCGAAATTCTAGCCCATGTGTCCCGACACCAAGTTACCCCATTTTGCCCTTGAAGACCTCTGATGACCTTTTATCCACTACCATACAAACTCTTGTCTTCGGAAGGTCAAGCGGAACCACCACTAAGGTTGCAGGAACGGCGACCTCGGTGTCCGAGAAAATAGATGCACGGTCCATTTGACCTCTTTGGACCTTGAAGACACCCGATGTGTTTCACCTTGATCCACTAACCAATACAAACTCGGTCTTCGGAGGTCAAAAGGGGCACACCCCCCACAAAGTTTCAGGAACCATGGGACCCTCGGTCTCCGAGATAAGAAAATAGACTCTTATGTACTCTATTCTTTGACCTCCTTTGGCATGAATGACCCCGAGATTACCTTCGCTGCCGATTAACGTGTCGTACCCTTTCAAAATTTTCTGGGCTATAATCAACAATAACCTCCACCGTCCAAGTTTCATGTCCATTTACCACCAGTTACCCCATTTTACCTTTTTTGACCTTGAATGACCTCTGATGACCTTTGATCCACTAACCAATACAAACTCTTGTCTTCGGAAGTCAAGGGGCACCCCCCACCAAGTTTCATCAGGAACTGCGAACCCCTCGTCCTCCGAGAAAATAGACATACTCAGACAGATATTATCCTGAGACACTACAGGATTGAGTCCCCGAAACATTTTCAGAGATAAATCTCCGAGATATTCTAGTGCGGAGAGGAGATATTGCTACTTTAGCACTATGTGCCAGTAGAAAGTGAGCTAAGTCTCTCGGTGCAAGGTGGGAATACTCTAGTACTGGTGCATACCTTTCCTTCTTCCACCGCCTGATGAGACTACCAATGGGATACTGTGCAAAAGTAAGGTCGCGGAGGGTAAATATTGAGAGCGCAGTGTATTTCCCTGATCGAAGTCAAAGAGGGGTACCGGTACATTAGCATTTGATACCTACCCTCCACGACCTAACAACGCGCCCAGAATGTTTCTCTCATCCGCAAAAATTATCGATATGGTTGTAATATTTTACAAATTGGAGAAACATTTTGGGTTAGGGACGTTTCCGCGTGTATTGGCGGTGATCCGCCTCGAAATGTGTTTTAATGTGGTATAGAGGTTTCTGGACAGGTTTCTTACCTAATGTTCGGCCTAACCTAGTCCTAGCTATCCTAACGTATGCCTATTCTATGAATTTTATCATGTTCGCTGCCATTTTGGACGCCATTTTGAAAAAAATCCCAAGTTCCCCACCCTGCACCCTGATACTTTGTACCAATATTCAACGAGGGCTATCACTTTGAATTACTAAGAATGCCTAATTACTATGATAGGTGCTCTCTTTTTCGCAGTTCTAATTTTGTGTAAATTTCTAAGGATTTGGCAGCCATATTGGCTACCATCTTGGATTTGGAAAATGCTAGCAGCATGGAAATGCCATGTATGTGTTCGCAATAACCGAAAATATATCACAGTTTGCTTGGAAATTGTACCACCTTTTTGACTGATTTAATAATGTCTTTTCTATAAGTTTTACCATGTTTGGTGGCCATTTTGGACGCCATTTTGAAAATATCGAAGTTCCCCAGCCTGCACTGATGGCATCTTTTTGGGGGTAAATCTAGACACCTTTACCTACTGAAATCAGGTGAAAACAGATTCTTTACAATTTTTTCGCAGATGAATCAGATATTTGGGTCACAAGACTGCCAAACCACCAAAATACCACAGGGGAATTTCATGGTCACTTGAAGTGTGTGCAAACATGGGAAGTGTACTGCTACTGGAACTCCAAATACCACAAAACACTATGATGGTAGTACAGCGTGGTGTTTTGTGGTATTTTGGGGCGTTAGGGGTAGCTATGTAGTAAGTACGCGCATACTGTTTTGTGTTTATGCAAATGCTCGTTATGCTTTGTCTTTCAGCAAAACATACGGCAACATATTGGTGCTGGATGGCGCTATTCAGTGTACGGAGAGAGATGAATTTAGTTATCAAGAAATGATCACTCATCTACCGCTCAATTGTCACCCAAGTCCTAAACATGTGAGTAACATTAAACCCAAACAAGGATGAAATATGTTGTATCGTGTCGTGACCAATGATGTAAATAAAATCTAGACTGCTAGCAGTCAAGGTTATTTTGCAAATTTCTTGCACTGGTAAAATTTCCTAATGTGAACTTTACAATTCCATCCGAGCAACACAAACTTTCGTAAAACACATCGACCTCTACACATGGATAGCGGGCTGCCGCACAGTTGATAGCCGAGTGTCACAACAGGAAGTTGCTTTTCTACCTTGGTAATATGGTGGGAAACAATGCCTACACCTGCTGATGCACATATTCCACACAGATGTTCTATTGTTATACAGAATTCTTTTAACTTTGACAAGGTGTATGCATTGTTTCCCGCCATATTACCAAGGTAGAAAAGCAACTTCCTGTTGTGACACTCGGCGACTCAGACCCACTATCCATGTGTAGAGGTCAGTGGTAAAACACAGCAAATCAAATCAAGGCAGCATAGCATACACTTTACATGCTGGTGTAAAAGACTGACAGCGAAAACAGCGTCCGCCTGCTCGTTCGTTTGTATTATTGGTAATCAGCGAAAATAAGTGTGATCGTGTCCATTCTAAAGAATTAACCGGGAACAGTCGAGAGACCTTGGTTTCAAAATGATTGATCTTTTGGTTAGATTTCAAGGCAGAAAAATGGTGTTAGTTTAGCGATCTTTCATTTTTCTGAGGAATCCCTTTTGCAAATCTTTGCCGAAGCTAGCATGTCAAGAAATAACAGAAAATGGCGGAATTAGATCATACCACTGACATGCAATGCAACTACTTTCACATTTTCAGATTCAAAGTAATTGCGCACGCGCGAGATGCTTTGTTGTCATGGTGTGATGTATTGTTTTGTATACGGAGTTCATATAATGGAAATGTTGGAAAAAAGGGTGAACTCTGTAAATTGTGGGTATTTTAATTACCAACACATTATGCTTTAATTATTCAGTGGCTGGTGCTAAGTACTTTCTGCAATTCTTTGAAGAAATAAGGGAGCGGTTATTATTTATGCCAGGGGGGGAATGGAGGATTTCAACTTTTTTTCGGCAAAAATTTTCGCGTTCCCCCCTCGCTTCCGTTAAAAAATTTCACACTCCCCCTTGATCATGCTGATTTCCCCATTTAAAAGTTCATGTTCCCCTCTCCCTCGTTGATGAAAAATTTCACGTTCCCCCATCTCTTACAAAAATTTTCGGTTCCCCCCTCAAATCCTCCATTCCCCCTGGTGTAAATAATGACCCCTCCCTAACATAGGTAGAAGGAAGAGAAGATATAAGTAGCTTCCCACAATGCATTGCTTCCAATGGAGGATTTGTACATGTACTGGTGTGAATCGTTAGAGATGAAACATGGCTAAATTAACAGTATTGATCACAAACTTGCATTGTAAGAATTTTTGTCTCTTACGATTCATATGACTATCTGTACAAAAATCTCCATTGGAAGCAATGCATTATGGGAAGCTACTGATACCTTCTCTTGGTAGAAGGGGACCTCAAAAGTGGGGCATCTTGCTCAGCAGGCTTGGTTGTGACAGGTTCAATACCAGTTAGTGCAATGACAGAGGGTGTTTTGAATCCCACAATGCATTGCAATGTGCCTATACTGTACTGTGAAAGGTGATTTTGATTCGCTTATATTTCAACATAAAACATAGGCTGAATTTTGTATTTGCTCCTATACCAAATTAGAAATTTCACAATTTTTGTACCAAAGAAACATTTCCCAGCTTAATCCTTTAGATGGGAATATTATTGATGGAAAGCTTTATAATCATTACTTTGCAAGTTTTTTAGGTCACCTGATATGTGAAATCTCTCATTGCACCTTTAATACACCCACTGATTAGAAAGTAAGGAGGGTAAATTCCCAAACAAGTTGAGAGGCCATGTGTTAAAGACACTATCAGTGATTCACCCGAAAGAATCAAAATATTTGAAATTTGCAGTAATAGCTTAAAGGTGCATTAAGTGATTCTAGCACCTTCTGTTTTATTTATGGTTCGCAAGATATTATCAAGAAAAGCTTATTCCCAAAATTTCACTGGATACCGATCTTGCGGTTTTGTGTTATGAGCGATTGCTTGTTTTCCACGGTCCCATAGGCCACCGTGCTGTAATTTCTGTCCGTTTACGGACAGAAAATACAAAATTGCGAATTCTTACAGATACGATAGAATTTGCAAGTAAAATTGGGTACACATGCATTACTAAGGCTAACGGTTCAGATGATATTAAAATCTCAACTATATGGGGGTAAGTCGGGGGGAAGAGGCTGTGGATCACGAAATGCCCCTTTAAAAATTGAAGGATAAGTCTGTATAATTCTCATACGTTATTTTTTCCAACCGAAGAATTGCCAGAAAAGGAAGAAAACTGCAGTCTTCAAAGATTGAATTACATGTTGTAGTAAGTGTCTGTACGGACAGCAATGACTAAAATATTACTATGCCCGTGAAACGGGGCATAGTATTCTGCTTATGCTGTTTAGTCTTCTCCTTCCGACCATCGCTTTTTCGCCTTCTTCTGCCAAACGGCTGGGCCGATATTGATATAAAATTGGATCGATTAAGCCCAAATTAATTGGTCGAGCTATGAGTTGCAAAAATATTGGGCGAGACGCAGTCGAGCCCAATATTTTAAAACTCATAGCTTTTTTTTTTTTTTTTTTTTATTATTATTATGCATCTGGTGTGCAATACTGCAGTCAAGGGTCGATTTGGAAAATAAAATCTACATGCACATGTTAGCTTTTTTCCCAAATAAGGGCTGAAAATACAGAAAAATAACATGC
>JAMKCH010024336.1:0-80056 GCA_023653785.1 Ophioderma brevispina | reverse complement strand
TGATATGTGAAATATCTTGTTGCACCTTAAAAATCCACTACTGGCAGGCCTGTAGCCAGTAGGAGGTGGGGGCTCACCCCTTCCCCCCCCCCAAAAAAAAAGAAGCAGCAGAAACGACTTGTAGTATGGCCCCATATCAGGGTCAAAATGGATCCTGATTTTGGTTGATTCATGAAAGGGTTCGAAAAAATCTGCCCCTATATTTTAAAAATTCCCCACAAAATCTGCCCCCATTTAAAAACTTCACTCCTACCTGGCTACAGCCCTGACTATCAGTGAATTTTCTACAAAATGTAAGCAAACAACTCAATTTAAGTGTAGTTTTGTGTTGTACATTGGAAATTGGCATAAATGCATACTTGTACTTATGTGTAGATCAAGCTGAAAACAAAATATTTTTTAAACACGTGGCAATTTTTGTGAAAAAAATCGTGGCTGTGTTTTTTATGCATAGTCAATAAGGGTACATTATTCTTGGTTTGATGTAGAGCAGGGGTTCTCAATAGGCAGCCCGCGGGCCACCACTGATTTTGGCCCTTGACTTGCGCTAAAATATAAAGGGAAGCATAAGAATTTCTGATGTATTTAGCCCTCAAGTAGGGAACTTTCAAATTTGTTTGGCATTCTCCGGCCCTTCACCTAATTTAATTGAGAACCCCTGATGTAGAGGGCTAATTGTTATTGTTGCAGAACTAGATAGTGCTATGTACATAGGGTTAGGTTTACCATCAGTGTACAAGGGTTATGGCCCTGATCGCTAATAACCTTGTCCCCGGAACCCCAGATTTTACTGGAAGTGGTCAAAATTTTGGAATCGGAAAGCTACTTTTTCTCATTTAGCCTAGGGCTAAAGGATGTTTGGTTTGTAAGTTATGAGCAAAAGTGTGTCCCATTTTGGTCCAAATGTTAATTTTACACAGTACTCAATGGGGCTTACAAAATCATGTTTTTAGCTCTCACATCAAAACGAATTGAAATATTGGTGTGAAACTTTACAGATGGGGTTTTGGAGTGAAGGCCATTCTATCAAGAGGAAGACTTATAAATGAAATCACATCAAAACCAATTGAAATATTGGTGTGAAACTTTACAGATGGGGTTTTGGAGTGAAGGCCATTCTATCAAGAGGAAAACTTTATAATGAAATCGGGCCATTCCCCTTTAAGTTTTGTTGTATGAAAGTTTACATGATGTGCTTGTGAGGTGCATCATTGGGGTTCTACAGTGTGACAATATGGTGCCCCATATTATGTCTGACATACAGAATTCTACAGGTCTGTTAGAATCATACATTTTGACTAAAAGAAGAAATGGATACATTTCCAAATCTCTACCAAAAAGTATCCCATCCTTGCAGCAACAGCAGCACCGACATTGCAGAAGTTGTGTATGGCAGACATGACGTGGGACACCATGCGACCTTTGATGATGGAAATGACTCTTGTACATCACTGACAGTACATGACAATAATTTTAAGGTCAATTTTATGAACTGTCTCTTGGTTTCAAAATAAAAAAAATGCCAACTTCATGAAACAAACATACTGGAGTGTATTTACCATTTGAATTAATTATTGTAATTTTTAAAGGCACTATGCAGTGATTTGCTAAATCAGAAAATCAAAAAAAATATCAAAAATGAGATTTTCGCATACATCTGTCTAGAACAAACTTGTGTAAGTATCTTAACATAACATATAAAGACACAATCAGTGATTCACCCAAAAGATAAAAAATATTTGAAATTTGCAGAAATAGCTTAAACGTGAAGGATAAGTCTGTAGGACTCTCATATTACATGTAGGTATATTTTCCAACTGAAAAATTGACAGAAAAGAAAACAGCAGTGTTCAAAGATATGAATCCCCATTCAATTACATGTTGTAGTAAGTGTCCTAAATATCTTATTTTGTCCTTATTAGGCTGCTTCTTGACTTATCACTTGCAGGACAAGTTAGGATACCCAATTACCTATACTTGTTACCAAAATGCAAAAATCTGATTTTTGATGATTTTTTCGATTTTCTGATTTAGCAAATCACTGATAGTGCCTTTAAGAGTGATATGACTGAAAGCAACCCAGTATGATAAAATCAGATATTTTAGTCATTACTGTCTGTACTAACACATACTGCAACACGCAATTGAATAGACCTTTTTAAAACCAAGTTTACCAAACACGATGACCCCGATAAGCATCCTAATGGGTCATCACAGGCAACTGTTGTTCATAGCACTTGCGCGTATTTTGCCTTTGCGTAATGCACGTCAATGGCAAGCGCTTGTGAATGTATGTGAGCATCTTTATACACTCACATTGTATTTTACTCTGAACGTTTCTGATGTTCATTTGAAAAGGTCCAGGCCCGTACGCGGGGGGGGTGCAGGCGCCCCCCCCCCCCAAATTCCACAAAAGGGACAAAAGGTCCACTTTTTGCTGATTTTTGGCATAAAAAGGTACAAAATATAAAGAAATTTTGACAAGAAATTCCACATTTTGGTGATCAGATGTTAAAAAAGTCCAAAAAAGGACCATTTTAGGGGGGTTAGGTCCACTTTTACCAAAAAAGGTCCACTTTTTCGAGGTTCCGCACCCCCCAAAATAAATCTTGCGTACGGCCCTGAAAAGGTCTATTGAGATTGAAGTCCTTCAACATTGCTGCTTTCTTCCATTTTGCCATTTTTTCATTGGGGGGATAACACTACGGTATTTGCCAGTGAAGTCACTATGTAACTCCCTGGTAACTGGATCACACACCATTGGGATACAGTTGTATGCCCAGGGTTGCACAAAATGTCACCTGAAGAACCATTTCTAGAGCCACAAACTCAAGGAAAGATAAATTGAGTTACATCCAAATACATGTCAGCACACTGATGTGTTACATGGCCGCTATTGTACTTACAACCTTCTTGTATTCACACGATGTATTCTATTACAAGATGTTTGGTGTATATATAAACTGGAGCTTGAATTCACTCAGTTGTATGATGTTATTTAATTTCAGGGTTTTGTGTTTATGCTACAGTGGAGCTCTGTAATGTTCAATTTGTACAAGCTTTTGCAGGGTATTCATTTATATGTTGTGTGGCCCAATATTTAAGGAAGTTTGCACCTTGTAAATTTTCAAGTCCGCTCCATGTCAATATGTCAAGCATTTTCAATTTTATTTTGAATATTTTATAGAAGGGTAAGTAAAACACTAACTTGATATTGCATAACAGTTTGGTTGAAATAGAGAATATGTGTGTTTATGTGCATATTGTCAAAAGTTGTAACTCAAAGTTTAAAAGCTTGTTACTGTGATGTGCTCAGGTCATAACACATATTAGGTGGTATTTTGTTTTTTATACTAAATACACACACACACACACACACACACACACACATCTTTAAAGGCTGACACAGAGATTTTGAATTTTTTTAAATATTACTGGTAATTACAAATTGTCAACTAGAACTAAAGATAGTCACCTAAAATGCTCATTTCGTAGACGGGGTGATAGTGGCATGCCATAGGCGGCTGTGGCTGCTGCATCGAATCCCCACCGAACTTTCAAATCTTCTCTTGTTTTTGTCCCGTTATTCCTTTCCTTTCTCCCAGTACTTATAGGCTAAAAATAGGGAGAGATTAGGAAAACCACTTTGCCAGTGGATTTTTTTACCAAACTCTGGTCATTGATGGGGTACATCAACACGACCACATAACAGGAACAAAATTGAAAATCAGTTGTACCAATTCAAAATGGCAGTCCAACGCTTAATTATGCTAGAATTAGCATAATAACGCCATGGCCGATTTGAATTTTGTCCACCAAAATATGCGCAACTGATATTTAGGGAATTACATAAAATTTTGGGCAAAAAAAATTTACCATTAAAAATGGCACACGAAAAAACAAAATGTTGGGCCACATGGACCCCCCCCCCCCATGAACTGTGTTATAAAAGCTGAATTTATTTTCCATTGAAATGTTAATTTTCATTCACTGCTTTTTGTCAATACTCTGCTACTAATGTCAGGATATGGTAGCTTTCTACAGTTCTATATAGTGTTATGACATCCAAAGTCTGTCAAATTCAGTACTGTATTACTTGTTAGTAAAATATGTGGGTGTGATATATCTTGAAGTTGATATGCATAAAGTCTATGTACCCCCAGTAACTCATTAATGTTAATTTGACAAATAAACATTTGTTACACTTAGTATGGAAGTCAATTGGCATCTTTTAGAGGCTCCAAAATTTTGCAAAAAGCACTACATGTATGCTTTGCCACAAAATTTTGATAAGTATGAAAATGTATATTGCTAATGGAAATTATGTAACCAGAATCTGTGTTTTTATCTTGACATATTGTCCGAATGAAAGGGAAGACATTTCCCGGGAGACATTTGCAGCAAGCCAGAGACGTGGGTATGGGAGTTTTTCCCACATTGTGAATTTTCACAAGTCATATGAAATTCCCTACAATTGTAAACCTTTCTATAGTAAACAAAACAGATTTTTTAAACACTTTAAAACATTAACAACTTTCACTATCAAATTTTTAAAAAGTGATGAAACTTTTAGCCTTAATAATATTAAAGGGACACTACCCAATCCTCAGCCTTGATCCTGGGCACCTTTCACATCAACAAGCTTGAGATTTTGGTACCTTTAGAATAGAATATTTTGACTGACTTCTTTCCCATATAATATGATGCTACTGGCTAAAATATGCTTTGTTTACGGTAACCAGAAAATAGTATGTACAGTACTCTATGGGCTGTTGTAATACACACAATCACCACTCGCATTAAAATGATACATGTATGTATGTCGGATTTAAATTTAATTTTGGAATTGAAGTATTTTGGTGAATGCCCTTTTATGAAACAGATAAAATATATGTTGTAATTGGGTGGGGTACCACCGTACCCTTAAAGAGACATGAGATTTCCAGGAAGAAGCACCCCCAATTTTTCTCGAACCCCGGTTTTTTTACATATTTGGAATGCTTACCAATGTATTAGATCACACCTGAAGTAAATAAGCCAAATACCCCGTCTTTATGTAATAAGATGATGATTTAGTAGTTTCTGTCATGCACAACAGAAAAGTCAAAGCATAGTTTTCTATGGGGAACGCTTACGATAGCAGGCAAGTTCAAAACAAGGTTTGCGGTTTTCTTTTGCACCTGCTTGTCTAATAAACCTTCGAAACGTTCTCGGTAGGTGGTCTACAACCGATCAAGTGAAATTTGATAGAAATTTGTATCCTAAAAATCTTTTATCACTTTAAGAGTCAAAGTTGGGCAGAAGGGTAGGCTCTCAATTTTCAGGGGATGAGGTACAAGGTATTTCTCCCCCAAGACCTATACCGGGGGGGTTCTCACATTGGGATGAAGTATGGGTATGTGCTGCCTATAAGACCCTGATCAGGCTCTTTTTCAGTTCCAGAGACCCCCATTTTAGGACCATTTCAGTTCCAGAGACCCTACTTTTCATGTCCAAAGCCATATTCTACCAAATTTTCTTCAAAAAACCTCAAAAAGTGGCTGGAAATTGAAGGAAATCACAGCTTAGTTTCTGAAATTTTTTGAAAACCTAGTTCTGGAGACCCCATTTTTTGGGCCTCAAATTAGCTCCGGAGCGGCACATACCTTCCCAGAAAAAAGTTGAGACCCCCCCCCCCCGGACTTATACCACTTCTTTCCACTCCTAAAATGTGAATATTTATGCAACAAAAATTATATAATGATGTACTTCCAGCACATTGGTTGTAAGGACAAGTAATTATGTGAAAGTGTTGTAACAGGAAGTTGTTGTTATGTGACAACAACTTAAGTTGTGGGGCTTGATCTTCCTGTGTGGATGAATGGACACTGATAAGTGTTAATTGTAGCTTATGCAATAATCAGCTGGGTAAAAGTTTTGGTCTAAGAAGGTCAAAAAGGTTTAAAGTAAATAATCCTTCAGTACTTATGTCCCTGCTTCTATCATTTAACATCAGATACATTTTGAGTTCAACATGATGGAATTTAAGCCAAATTGATTACAAAGCAGTTGGGTGCATTTAATTGGCAGAGTCAAAATATGAGATCTTTGGGTGACAACGATGGAAAATGGGGTCTTAACAGTTTTGAATATGCACTGCCTACAAAATACACTATGAGCTAGTAAAATCTCAATTCCTTTGGCACAGTTCAGTAGCTTTCATTCACCAATGTATTTAGAAAATACACCCCTGATTTTTTGGTATGATACCCAGATCACACAAGGTCAGTTCATGTCAATGTATGTACAAGTACAACCCACTGAACTGTGTCCTCGGTAGATGAGCTTATTGTAACTCATAGTGATAGGAGTGCCCCTCCTTCCAAACCTACTCGTGATCATGATTTCGAGTCTTGAAATCACTTTATCTCCGCTTTATTGTTGGTTGATGCTGACAGGTGGGAAAATGTACTTTAAATGTTGAATTTACTCCGATTTATAGCCTTTTTCACAAAAACAGCATTTGCCATTGTTGGGTTGGCCCTTTTTCTTGATTTTTGATAAACAAGAATGAGTAACATTTGTACATGACCTTCATGGACAGCAACCTCTGGAATATGCAGAAAAACTCAACAAGTTAAACTTTTTATAGATTTGGATCGAATTATTAAAGGTCCCTAGCTGACACAATCACAATAGCCTTGTCCCCAGGACCTCAGATTTTACCAGAAGTAGTGAAATGTTGGTGTCTGAAAACTTGTTTTTCTCATTCAAATTTTTACCCTTTGAAATCTTAGGGCAGAAAAGTGCTTGGTTTGGAGGTCATGAGCAAAAAACAATGCCCTGTTTTGGTCTGTCAAAATTAAATTTTGTGAAAAAAAAATCACTTCTTACAGTATAGTGCCATGACCTGCAATATACCTACCTATGGAGAAAATGACCTTTGGATTGCTATTGGCAAATATTTACAATTATTACTATTGCAAGTTATAGTACATTGAATGTGAAGGTCATGGACCATCTTGTAAGACCGCTTCAGCAAGTGTATTATGTACAGCTAAAGCAATATTTTGGGCTTACGAGAAAAGTTAAAGGTGCAACGAGCGATTTCACATACTGGTGTCCTTAAAAAAAATGTGAAAATTTTGATTTTTGCACCAATGTAAAGCCTTTTTATCATAAATGTCCCATGTGTAAGGATTAAGCTGAAAAATATTTCTTTGGTACAAAAATTGTGAAATTTCAAATTTCACAATTTGTTGGTGTGAGGCCATAAATAAAAAAGAATTTGTTTCCTGTAGAATTTTGACTTGAATTCACAAAATACTGGACAACTCTTAGCAAACTGTGATCTTTAAAAAAAACTGTGCATATATATCTTTGTGATATATATCTTCGTCCGTTCGTCCGTCTGTGACAAAAATGTTAACCCATGTTGTATACCATTTATCTGGAGTTCCGTAAGGGTGACAATGATGTAACTTGGTGGAAAGAAGCGGGTTGGTGAGTTCTCGACCTAATTAGATTGTGGCCGTGAAATATGCTAATTAAGTACCTAATTTGCATAATTTATGAGAATTTTCCTGCAAGACCTGTTTACAAGTTTTCTGGATTTCTGTCAGGCGGATAATGATTTAACTTGGTGGAAGGGAGCAGACTGAAGAGTTCTTGACCTGATTAGATTTGGGCGTATTTCGGGCAATTGAGTTGCAAATGGGAGCTAATTAAATATCACACCTCAGCGTAAGTTACTATATTTTTTGAAACGGTACCGTGGATAACCAAAATTCCTGGCGCTGCATAATAGCCTTTCATGGGCACATCTTTTTTTGCATTTGAATAATGTGAATATATATGCAGCTTAGGTCGCAAATTAGCTAATTAAATATGCGTATTGCTGTATCTCTGAAACTACATCGGATAGGCAAATTCCTTCGCTACAGAGAATACATGCTATGGGGAGGGTGTGAGTGTTGGGAGGGTGTGAGTTTGGGGTAGTGGGTTGGATGTTGGGGAGTGGGGTTGGTGTTGGGAGGTTGGGTGTTCGGAGGGGTTGGGTGTTGTGGAGGGGGTTGGGTGTTGTCGAGGGAGTGGGTGTTGGGTAGGTTGTGTGGTGTTGCGGGGTTTTTGGGAGTGGTTGTGTTTGCGGTGTGTTGGTGAGATTTTTTTTTGTATTGCGGTTGAGTTGTTGAGGGGGTGGTTGTTTCATTTTTTTTGTTGCGTTTGTGCTTTTATTTTTTCGGTGTTTTTTGGTAGTTGATGTGTGGGGGTTATTTTGTGTGCGGAGGGATGATGGTGTTTGGGGAGGGGAATGGGGGTTGCGGGTTGTTTGGGGAAAGGGGAGGCGTGTTTTAGGGTATTGGGGTAGGGTGTTTGATCGGTGTTTAGGGTGGGTGTTGCATGGGGTGTTGGGGATGAGTTGGGGTGTTGGGTAGTTGTGTGGGGTGTTGGTGAGGGCGTTGGGTTTGCGGGGAGTTGGGGTCGGGTGGATGTTGCGGGGTATTGGGGATGGGGTAGGGTGTTGTAAGTTGCATTTATCACATGTTAGTGATCGCAACATTCGCGGGGACATTTTTTACGCATCGCGTAATACGAGTTCGCCTTGTTTATTTTGGTTTTCTCATAATAATGAGATTTTCAAACAGCTGTAACATAGGCCAGTGTGTTGTAATTTTTGTTTTATGGAAAAAATCAAAATTGCGAATTTCTTACAAGTATATCAATTTGCACATATGATCAGGCGCACATACTTCGCCCAGCTTTGCAGCGGTTAAGATCATATAAACATCAGGGGACAGTTGGGGGGAGGGGGGAGGGGGATTAGCCTGTGATCACCAAATGCCCTTGGCCAGCTCTTAGTAAATTTGTATATACATAGGAAAATATGTCATTTTATTATCCATTTTATATTGCATGTAGACTGTCAGTGTATTTCCTATAAACATTTTTAATGGTTTGCAATCACATGTGATAGTTATAGGGACTATAGGGTGCCCTAAAATTGTATCCTATGATAATTCATTAATGCATAGTTTGCATTTTTTGGTACTTTGTAGCAACCAAATATATATGCTTGCCCGTGAAGGGATTTGATGAGAGAACAAGAACTGCAATATGGGTTTAGGGTCAAAGAGAAGCTAGGTCCCTAAGTACTGACTCTTTGCAGGCTAAAATTTGTGCTAGTTATTTTAAATATATGGGGGTCTTTGGGGAAAATTTTCATTTTTTTTTTATGAAGTTGGTCCTTCACACATTTTTTCAAATTTTTCCAAAAAGAGGGCCTGGGTCATTAGGTGACAACGTATTTTTTTCTTTATTGGTCTATGATGACGACGTGCTGAAAATGGGGAACGTATGGCTGTCGTACATGTGACCCTCCAAATTGGAGGTGCCCTTCCCACCCCAACGCGTTGAACTAATATTTTTAAAAGGGCCGCCAATTTTCAAGGCCATTTTCAATGTGTAAAAGGGCTCAAGCAATTACATGTATGCTAGGGCCAAGAATTGCAAAACTGGGCATCAAGGCACTGGTAGGGGCACCGAAGGCAATTGCCTGCGGTGCCTTGGTTATTTTGCGCCTGCACCCCAAGCTCATGCACTATAATATTGCCAGCATCATTACTTTGCATATCTGTATATAGATGTGGTAGCCCATACCTATTACCACTTCCAATATCATACTCCCGAACCTCGTCCCCCTATCAATTTAGGTACAAGTAAGTTCTTAACTGCAAATTGGCAAGGAAACAGTGTAATTTAGGCAGGTAGGGTTGATACGTTGGAATGAATTGCAGTGCCACATTGTGAATAATGGCAGAGAAAGCAATACGATTATTTTATGTATTTGAATTTAAATTGTTATTATAGTAAATTTTAACCATTGCGTCACGGAGAAAGTTTTTGGACAGCATCGATTAGTTGGGTATAGGCGTCATATGTGGGCCCTATTGACGACAAAACTGGCCTTTATGTTACATAGAGTGTCAAAGATTTTTGTGTTTCCTTGTATTCAGAACATGGGCGCTCAGAAGTCATTAACATTCAACTCGCCTGTTCTTGAAAACCCTCGAAGCAAAACATGATTATTCGGAATGTTTGAGAGTTATTGTTTCTACGTATTACGTTTGTCTTGAATGCTTTCATTAAACAGAAATTGAAGTGTCTCTGTTATCGGACTACATGTTCATAGATTTTAGGTTGAATTTTCATCCACTGCATGCTGCACGCACACCCACTCAGTCATTGTCCAGACTTTGGAAATTACAAGAAGGTGACCCTATTAGTTGAATCTACTATAAGTACCTTTAATAAGATTTTTTTGGGCAAAATCATGATTATCAAATCATTAAAGGATACTTTGTGGTACTATAGTCATGGTCAAAATTGTTGACATGGGTTTTCATACCGTACAGAGAATTGTCTCCCTCTTCCTGGAGCAAAATTGAAATGTGAAATTTGTTCGCAGAATATGGAAGTATTATTCACATTGAAGTAGGGAAGGGGGAGGGATTATTGCAAAAGCTTCAAGCTTTATACCCCAAAAAAGCCAAATTTCATCTCAAATATGGCAAAGTTATGTGCCATAAAAAGAGCACATTTTCAGATTGTTGTCATTTTGGCTGTAATCTAGTAATGCCTGTTTCCTGCGCAGCAATATACATGTTTTATTATTTTTGCCTTGCTGATGAAAGCTTATCCTACCGTTTGTAGTGTAGGAATAGACCTGTATGGACCAACATTTGTGTTTGTAGTAGTAAGTATGGACAAATATTGGGTTTATTTTTTACTTCATAAATGGGTTGAGCTGCTCATTAAATAAATGCATGTCGGCTTGTTCTGAAAATATATTGGCATTTCCAAATGTATTTTTGTTTTTTGTCCAGTTTTATACTCATTGGAAATCCTGGTGCTAAATTTTTATATTGTGTAACTATAATGTACAATGTTATAACATACCTTTTGTGATGTGGTTAATTTTGTGAACATTGTGTACATAATGTTTGTGCCAGGGTGATATATAAAAAATAACCATACAAAATCAATGGTAGTTCTTTACTTGGTTATAATTGTCTCCATGCTGTACTTTCCCCTCTTAAACATATGTTTAACATAAGTGAATTCATCAGGTCGGGTTTCTTGAGGGCTTGCTACGGGATCCTGGTTAACCAGGTACTAATTGTCCCAGGGCCAGATGGTTGGCGGCTATAGTGGAGCTGTTTGGACTGCAAGATTTCGACAACCCCCTCCCCTCGGTACCCAACAAAACGCAACCCTTCTATTCGAAAGATAGTATAAAAATTAAAAAAAAATGATTGTTGTGGTCCAAAACTTTGGGGTGGCAGGGGTGGTTTTGGGGTCCAAAAAATCACGTTTTTGAGCTACAAACTTAGAATATCACGATTTTTTAATTTCTTAGCAAAAAATTTAATCATCAGCATACTATCAACTCTGACATTTATATTCTAGATTCCGTTTTATCCAATATATAAGGGTCCTATAATTTTATGCCCCAAAATCACCTTTTTCCTAAAAAAAACCTCCTTTTTATCACATGTCCCCACAACGAGTATTACCTGAAGCCCTTTATGCAATGTATCAATCCTATATCAATACAAAAGGATACCATAAAAAAAAATTGTAATATTTTTTACCTTAAAATAATAAAATAATTTGCGCTTACTTGCAGCCCAATTCCTTTTTTCATCATATAATTCATCCTGCCACCAAATATTTCAACCAACACCATCACTTCTTAAATCTTTATAGTTTCTTTCAAAAAAGGTGGTTGTGTTGTTTACGGGGGGAGGTAACTCGAAAACTAGAGCACTTTCAAGGCTCGTCCGCCCGCTATAAACCATCACCCTTATCAGGTTTAAAGAAATCCATTGAGGAGGTTTGCTGGTTACCCTGGTAGAACTCAAAAGAATCTACCGCAAGGCATCGCTTGTTAGAGTACTGGCAGCCTCCAGCACTTGACTTTTGGAGGGCATTCGGTCAATTATCTTGTGCTTCAATAAATCCTCACCCAGCAGCAGCTGGTGAATGCGAGGTGAATCTGGCCAGCCACCCCAAGGAGGCACTATCAGTGATTTGCTAATCAGAAAACAAAAAAAGTATTCCCAAACCATTCCAAAGAATTTTGCATACTGTAACAAGCGAGTAATTTCTACATACCTACAAATGATTAGAACCTAAGCACCTAATAGGACGAAATCGGATACACTAACTACAACACGTAAGTCATGAGATTCGTATCTTTGAACACTGCCGTTTTCTTCCTTTTCTGTCAATTTCTCAGTTAGAAAAGTAAGTTATGAGAATTCTCCAGGCTTATTCTTCCTTGTTAAATCTATTCCTGCAAATTCCATATACTTATTGACTCTTTTGGATAAACACTGATAGTGTCCTTTTAAAGCTTGGACAAAACCGGATTTCGAATGATAATGCAGTGGGACGGTACAATCGGCTGCAAGTGATCTGCCTCATAATTACTTGAAATGACATCAGTGGCATAGCTGGGAGGTGAACAGGGGTACATGAATCAACCAATTGAGCACCCCCAACTCAGATTGATTCTGTGCCCCATCCCAAGCAGTAAAAGTTAATTTTTTTCAAAACTTTGCGTGCATTTCAATAGTCATTTGAAAAACCATTTTATAGAAGACTGAAATTCAATATATTATCCAAATTAGCAGTACTTTAGTACAGATTATCATGCACAATTGTTCCTATACTTTGTTCGGTCTTGAGTTTGAGGGTAACGACATGACATGACTCTGCTTTCTGTCTAGTGTTTCGATTGTGCTGCCTTTGTTCGTGTATGTAAATGCTGCAATTCAAAGGTCGCGAAACCCAACACACACAGTGACGTCACCCTCAAACTTGAGATCAAACAGAGTATAGAGTTAGGGAGGGATGCCATTCTCTATCCTTTCACCCAGGCACTGCAACTCTTTCACCACCACCACCATTGGACATGTTGCCATGTACACCAATTTCCTAACAAAAACAGTGCACCGTGCCATAGGGGTTGGATGCCAGGTGCAGCTCATGCAACGGATACCCGAAAGTGTGTCTTGTTCAAGAGCTAGCTAGCTAGCTAGTTCAAGAATGACATTCTTTAAAGTACAGCTGCTAGTTAAAAAAATACAGCAAGTAAACTTGCATGATCTGATCTCTATACAATGGATTGGCTACAGTACAGTAATTGTATAGTAGATCAGTGAAGCAACCGGCGGACATCTTGGTCTGGTCTACCAGTACAATAGCATTCCAGAGACACCTGTTCAACAGAAGTTGTATCTCAACTGCCAGTTTTAGGGACATGCCATCCCATACATGCTCAACTTCAGATACATTGAGCTCACTGAATTGGCTTGATTGTGTACTCTGTTGTCACTTATCCACGTGTTTGCTTCAATGGTATTCAATGCTGAATGTTACTGACTTTTGAGTGCTCATGTTCTGAATACAAAGGAACACAAAAACACTAAATTATCGGCTCCTAACCACCTGCTTGGGCTCTTTTTAGAGTACCAATATGGCCGTCAATGTCAGTGGTTGCAAGTATGGAGCCCAGGTTTCCAATCCATTTTATAAAGATCAGAGGCCTGATCCCCCTGGCAAGATGGCAGTATGGAACACCTTGGTCCATGACCTTTGACATCATGCACAAGTCTGGTTTATATCGGACTTCAACTTTTCGTAGAACCTGAAAAATAATTGTGTACCTTTGATAAAAGTGTAACTTGATATGATGTTAGATACGCATTTGTGTAGATACATGCATATTTTCTGACATTTAGACAAGCTGAAAAATGCCTTGGTTGACCCAGCCTTGAGATAGAATAACACCACAAAAGAGTCAAACCCTGAAATTCTTGCATCAATCTGAAAAGGATATCAAATTGGGATGACTTACTAGTGGTTTATTCAGTTAACATTGCAGAATTTGTAGGGTACTGGCAGAATATTAAATTCTTTTCCTCAAAAAAAATGTCTGAAGTAAATGTGGCAAGTTTTAATTACAGTTCATTTAGAAGTGCCATTTCTCCAATAAAAAGAATGCACCAATTTTTCCAATAAAAGTGGATGAGTGTCCTTGGCTTATTTAAACCCATGTATAGTAGATTCATCCAAAAGCGATCTCCAAACATGTGACCAGATCGTTCCACTGGTCAAGACAGGAGGTTCTCAGTCGAAACAGAAATGAATGGAGCTTAGTAAGTCTATGGAGCTCACACAAAACAAGGAAAGGAGATTAATTTCTCTTTACGTTTCAATTCACATTCCCGAATCACGGGTGGTTATTTAGCATGCTATCAATGGACTAATACCACGATACTCGTCTGTATCCGCTTATCTCAATAACCATGATAACTCGCGGAAATAAGAACGATTAGATAGCTGCTGTGTGATACAAGAACATGGTCACATTGATGTGAACATATGTATAGATGTATACAAATAAACTTACTGTCACAGAGCAGCTATCGACTTTAATAAACGAGAGATAATGGTACATCATAATTTTGTCCGATCACCCCCGCCCATCCCAGCATAAAAGATCGTTTTTCGATGAATCTACTATAGAAAAGTTGAAAGTCGGACTTCCAACTTTTCTTAGAAGACCTGAAAAACAAAAATACATCGGTCCTTGGACCACTTGTGTCACCTGCCGTCGCGGTTTGTGAATGATGGGCCTAACATGACCTTTGACCTTGATATGTGACCTTGATCTCGTAAACAAATGAGGGTTTGCATGTAAACTCCATAAACCAATTTTGGTTCCATTTGAACTTCAACTTTTCAAATGAGGTCAATTTTACATTTTCAGCCTATTTTACAACATGACCTTTGACCTTGGTATGTGACCTTGGACTTAAATGACTTATCCCATTTTTAAATGAAAAAAGAGCGAAAACCAGGATACCCCGCACAAAAATCCAAAATGCCTGCCAAATTGTTAAAAATTCATTTTTGGTGGCCAGGAATCATTCTATGACCTCACATGACCTTTGACCTTGGTATGTGACCTTGGACCTCATCAAAAAATGGAAGATGCAATGTTGCACCTGTGACCCAAGTTTGGTTTAAATCCATCAAAGTATGTGGATATTACGGGCAAATGTTAACCCTTTTTCACAACAACAACAGTGGACAAAGTGATCCCAATGTGTCTTCCTACCTTAGGGCAGGCGACACAAAAACCAAACCAAAGTGGAACACACAGGCATACATACACACAAGCTCAAACATGAAACTCTAACCAAACTCAACACACACACACATCAGCATTTTTCAAATGTGGCGAGTTTTAATTAGTTCATTTAGAGATGCCATTTCTCCAATAAAAAAATGCACCAATTTTGTCAATAAAAGATGTGTCAATGCTTTTTATTTGTGTATTCGATTGGAGTTTTATGTAGCTGGACTTGGACCCCTGACCGCATTGAAACTTGCGCATAGGAAATGTCTTGATGTCGGAAGCGGAAATCCCAAAAACTCTCTGAAGCAGATCGTCTGATTTTTTGTGTCACTTCATGTTAAGGATATGGTTTCGGTTGGGAGGGGATGTGTCGGCCATTCCTAAAATTAAAGAGTCGGGAGATGTAGTGGAGTAGATTCATTATAAGTGCAAATGTTACTTGCATCATACCACGTTCAAAAGTTTGGTATAATTTAAATTTCCCGATTCCCTTCCGAGATAATTTAGTAAAGGTAATCTTTGATGATCATTATGATTGCCCTAGCTATGTGCATAAGGTTAAGAGTTTGTTAGATTTAAGACTGACCATGTCTTTGCCTGCAAGATATATTTTGGTTCTTATGTCACTTAATCTGTATAAACCAAACCTACCGACATCACATGAGGATCGGACGACCAATAAATAGCGCATAAATGCCATACAGCATATTTAGTATTCATGTCAATAGGTTACTGGTTCACATTAACCCTAGCACAACTAAAGCTCACCAAAACTCACTGTGTTAATTGAGAAAAATGCACTTAGTCCAGAAAGTAGCGATGACTTCATCAAACCAAAACTCATATGGGCACGAAATCGCTGGCCGGGCCAGCGACACCGCCGTAGCGTGCTATCCCGGGTCATGGGGCTGGGGCCCGAAGGGCCCTGGGTTCGAATCCCACCCGAATTTGCGACTTTTCTTGTTCCCCTCTTCCCTCATTCCTTCAGTTCCTCCCGGGAGATAGGCTAGAAACCGACGTCAGGGTTAAAGAACAGATTAAATCTTTATAAGGTAATCTATCTTTACGCGAGGGTATGCAGAAATGCTGGGATCAGTCCATGCCACATGAAGTCTCATTGAGTTTCCTCGATAAATATACAACCTCTCAGCATGAATAGAATCGCCAAAAAAAATTCCTAGAGCCACACAAATAAATATCATTGTCACAACTGGGCTTAAACATTTCAAAAGACAAAGTAGAGGTGGGTTATAGAGGATAATAGTTACGGATCATTTCGAACACAGGATAAATTGATGACTTTAATGACACTTATCCCATTTTTAAATGGAAAAAAGAAAGTGCGAAAACCAGGGTGCCCCGCACAAAAGTCCAAAATGGCTGCCAAATTGTTAAAAATTCACTTTTTGACCATAACTCAATTTTGGTGGCAATACCCTTGTTTTTGGATATCAGGAATCATTCTCTGCAACTTTAGTCTTACCATACCCCTTTTTTTGGTGATATTGCAGTTTTAGCTCAAATTTGGCTGTGAGGGCGCATTCCTAAAAATATTGCATCCCATGAACAATGTTGATTTTGACATTCCAGATGCCATGGAAAGTGTTGAACAGCTGAAATCTTCAGAAATTCTGATGATGGCCCACCTTTAAAATTTAAAACTTTTCATAGGATGCATACATTTTGGTAAAGCGCCCTCACTCTGCAATATCAAGAAAACAAAAGACATGATATTTAAGTTGCATAGAATGATTCCCTTTAACCCCTGGGCACTACCACATGATATAATCTGTCTGATTGGCTCATTACAGGACACAACATGAGATAGCCCTCTGAGTAACCAATCAAAAGAGTGCTTCTAAATCTGTAAACCATACCACAATTCTTACAGCATTCCTTATTTGCTAATTACATGATGTAACCATCCAAGTAGCCAATCTTAATAGTGCTTAGATGCCAATAGAGAGCCAGCTAGGTAGTGCCCAGGGGTTTAGAATTTCAAGAAAAGGAAAATTTGCATGTAAGTTGAGGTCGCTCCGGTAATCTGGGAACTTTGTGATATGACGTCACTCTTTATTTTTTGTACAGCGGCGTGATAATGCCGTTGACTAAACCCGGCAAAACGGCACAAAATATAAACTTGTGACAGCCAATTCATGCAACAGAAATTATTGTCTTACATTCACCAACCTGACTCAAAACTTCAAACATCAGTTCACATATTTTAACCCTAAAGTTTAAAGAAATGCAGCAAAACAAAAGACTATTTACCACTGTGCATGGCATTTTGGGTGATTTGGTTTGTTGTCAACGGCATCAGCAGAAGTGACGTACCTCCGGAGTGATCTATTGCGTGAAACAGCTGCATGTGGGTGAATATTCATAACCCTAAAATGAATCCAATTTATTAGTATTTGTCAAAATCCCTTGGACATAAAATATGTACGCCCGCTTTCCATGCACCGGTTGGATTGCATGTAAGCGCAGTTCATGCAAAGAGATACGTGTGCGTATATCATGTCCAAGGAATATGACAGACACTAACTGATAGTACCTACATGATGTACTATTCAATAAATGACTGGTTACATTCACAACTGACGGCGTTAAACAACAAAATAATAATCAACTATCACACACAAATTGATTGAAATGTATTTTACTTATACATTCTTCCATCCTTACAAATCTGAAATGCACAAATCATTTCCCAATCCAAACATTTGACATGTTTTAACACAAAAGTATTTTAACAAATACTGAATGTGAATTTTTATTTCACATTGCCTCATATCCACAAATTTCTTCAGCCAGCTACTGGCAACACACACTTTGGCGTTTTTAAATCATTAAAACATAACAAAACTAGCCAGAACAATAGACAATGTGACATCTGTTTACAAAACAAGGTCCCTCCATAACCTGATTACTAATTACTGGTCTCTTTGGGTTGACCCTGGAAGACCACTGCACATACTAAATTTTGCATTCCTTGTTTGACATAGTCCAGGCTTTTAGGCTACTAACTTTAGACCTGGGTTTAAACCAGGGTTAGTCTTACAATAGTGGACTTTTTTACTTTTCAACATACTCTAAAGGTTTGCTGCAACAGGTGAGAAAATTCCTCATGGATAGGCCATTCCGGCCCATCCATGAGGAATTTTCTCACCCATTATTTTCAACTTTCAGAGTATGTTGAAAGGAAAAAGGTCTACTCATGTAGGACTAACCCTAGTATTAAACCCAGGTCTAAATTCTCAAAGGGAGTCTAACTTTACACTCTAAAGTTAGACTCCCTTTGAGAATACCAGCCTTTCTTTTTATCACAAAATTGTTTGCGAGTTCTATTGATATTTTTGCTAGTGACAGTCATGTGTCACATCGTCTTTAACAATAAATTATATTTCAGTAAGAAGTGAAAATATAAAATAAAGACCTTTCCATCTTTTAATTGAAAATGACAATCTATTTTTTCCCAATACATAAGAATAATATACCTTTTGCACAAGCTGGATCTCCATATGTGCTGGTTGGTGTTTCATGGTCAAAAAAGGAATCTTGTTAATCCTTATCCATATATATTTCTTTTTAAAATTTGGAATTAAGTACACACAATTTTCAAACCAAAAATGAAAAACTCAGTCAATTTTCTAAAATTAGCACAGATGTTAGCATACACACATATGCAATTCAGCTGTCAAAAGGGGGAATGTATTCACTGTATGCATACAACATTACTTTACGAGACAATATCAGTTTAATGACACTAACTCGTCATATGCTTGTTACATCATCCTCTTCCCATAAGCAAGACACACAGTGTTAAGTAAAGAGTGTCTGCCAGGCCAAAAGTTTGTCCGAAACTCTAGAACCAGGATTCAGTATGAATGTCCAATGCAGGCAGTCATGATGATTGCTTTATTAGATGTTTTCTAATGGATAATATCCTTCAGAAAACATTCAACAATGCCATAATGCATCTACAGCAGATTGCCCTATGCAGAATTCATAGTAACTTTATCCAATTTACAGCATAGAAAACCCCTGTTCAAACAGAGCAAACTTAAATTACCTCATGCCAGCTTGACTGGGTGGAAATGAAATTTGTCTTCACGTTATAGCATTCAAGTCTGAAAAAATATGCCATGTCGTAATTTTTGTTTTATATTTAGTACACGCACTGTAGTACAAAGTTGTCTGCCTGTAGTTTGGATTGGTAAATATCAGATGTACCGTATTCATCCTAGTAAGTGCCCAGCTAATGATTCTGGATGGGTACTTATTTCTCTTGAATACCACCAAATATTGTTGCAACACATTGAGCTATATATATAAGTTTAAGTTAAAAAAAAAAAATGAAATCAGTATTGATTTTGAAATTTTTGTGTAAAATAACGGGTGTGGAGAGCTTATTGACCATTAGCTACAGCACGTAATTAGAATACAATTGGTAATACAATTCTAACTCTACATAACGAAATTTCTCAACATTCTAAAGAGGCCTTTATGGATTTGCATATACATGTAGTTAGTGTAAACTTTGCAGCATGTTCACTCTGCAATTCAATCACTAAGATATCAGTTTAGTGTAACTGCTTAAATAAGTCTTAACAACATTACCATTTTAACTTAACCAAAAACAGGCTTTTTCAAAACATGGTTGGCATGCAATCACCAAAACTTTGAAGTTGACAATCAGCTCTATAATAAATTACAAGTGGTTGAGTGAGTCCTGTTACAATGCAAATCATACACTTACATTGTTAAAAGCCTCTTTACAATCTTGAGAAAGCAAGCAACGGAGAAGTCTTGGAGGTTCAGTGACTTCTAATTTGTCGGGAAAGTTGCAACCTTTCCAATTAGATTATTCATTTGCCAAAATGTATGTAGGCCTACCAACTATTTTAATTCTAGTTGCAGTATTTTCCTGTTATTTGAAGGTCTATGAACAGAAAAGAGGTAACATGAAGCCACAGTGCTTCAACAAATCTTCTCCATTGTATATTCCTGGCTATATGATCTATGTTTCCAATATACAATATTGTGACTTGATCAAGCAAAGGCAAGGGATGTAATCACATTCAATTTCAAGCTAATAATAATAATACTCTGAAAGTTGTGACATTTTTCCAACATTAAGTTTCAACCTCTGGACATCCCATTATGAGGGCATTTAGAACATACAAAATTGTAGATGCAACCATTACATTTAAAGATTGGAGTTGTCATCGTTTAGTCAAACCAAAGTTTTAAATCTGGTTTTGTCCCCGCTAACGGGGGTGGTCGGATACACCTCACTCAGCAATATTGCTGTGTGAGGTGTATAAATATTTAAAAAAGGTTTTAAAGGCTAGTTTGATAATTGGACATCTCACATTAACTAAACAAACTTACCATCACTTTGTACTTAAAGACACTATCAGTGATTTATCCGAAAGAGTCAAAATCTATTAATTTTGCAGGAATAACTTAAAAGTGAAGGATAAGTCTGTAGAATTCTCAGAAGTTACTTTTTCCAACTGAAAACATTTACAAACAAGAAGAACACGGCGGTGTTCAAGGATAGGAATCTCCATTCAATTACGTTGTTGGAGTAAGTGTCCGAACGGACAGTAATGACTAAAATTTATGATTTTGTCCTTATTAGGTTGCTTCTGGTCCTATCATTTGCAGGGTATGTTAGGATACTTGTACTTGTGACACACATGCAAAAATCTGATTTTTGATGACTTTTTTCGATTTTCTGATTTAGCAAATCACTGATAGTGACTTTGAGTACAAATTTCCAATTTTTTAATCTGGTATTATTTGCTTACTTTACAACTTATCAATTTTGTTTGCCTGTATCTCAAAACTCTGCCGACTTACAATTTTTGGCCTGACATGATAACATACCTTTCACTTTGCCCAATCAGATCACAATTATTAATACTTTCAATTACTGCATCACAGGATGATATTTTAGTAGTAGTATTTTTTGTGGTTTTTGGCTGGCATTCTATAAAGGAGTCTAACTTTAAACCCGGCTTAGTCCTTCCTGATGGACCCTTTTTTCTTTCAATTATTCTGAAAGTGTTATGTAATAGGCAAAAATGTTTCTTGTGGATGGGTCATTTCTCTTATTCAAACCCATCCATGAGAAACTGGCACCTATTACATCAGACTCGGCAAAACAAAAACAAAACAAAAAATTGGTCCATTCATGAAGTACTAACCCTGGTTTAAATTGGGGGTCTAAAGTTTGACCCCCTTTAAGAAATCCAGCCTTAGAGTCTTGCAGTTTGATAAATCCAGATTTCAATATTAAAGCCACGCAATAAACCCAACAGATCAATATTTTTTGCAGGCTTCTAAATTGTGGCTTTGAGTCAACTGCAAAAAATACATCCTTGTAAAAATGCCCCGCTATGCAGTACTTATTTTAAGAGAACTGTTCATGAAAGTGAATACATTACCAAATGAAATTTTACAACAGTTTACTTTCTGCATAATTCTTTAATTATATAAATGTCCAAAATTTTGATTAAATTTCTTTTCACAATAACAATTCCACTGAATTTATTAAATATTTTAACTTGAAACAATTCAATTATTGTTATTCAATTAGAATTTTAACATTTGGCTTTGTTGTCACTCACATGTATAACAAAGATAATTACATTAAGGATTACACATGAATCTAGCCTTTTTTCCATCATTTCAATTCCCTTGAAGATACAAAGATCAACTGCTAATTTTGAGGTCATTCGCAGTAACACAAAATTGATCTAATCATGAAATAAAACTTCATTTAAAAAAAATAGGAAAGACTTCCATATGTACCCCCTCGTATATATTTACATGATACAAAATTTATTTTAATTTTGGCCTTGTTTGATCAAAAACGGAATAAACAGCTAAAATAATTAAATTTTATGTTGCATGTAAATATTTGAGAGGGGTACATATGGAAGTCTTGCCAAAAAATAGTATGGAACAGTTATCATAAACTGCAAAAATTACCATTAATAAACCAAAAATGGACTAAGTTCTCAACCTGCTACCTCCAGAGTATTCTTCCATGTGCTTTTCTTCAAAGAATCCTCCTTGGTATGGATGATTCAGATTTTCAGAATATTCTATTTAAAGGGGCATTTCGTGATCCACAGCCTCGTTCACCTGACTTACCTAAAAAAAGTTGAGATTTTTATAGCATCTGATCCGTTTGCGTGAGTATAGTATGTGTGCCTAGCCTTACCTGTAAATTCGATCTATTCTAGAAGAAATTTGCAATTTTGTATTTTCTGTCCGTAAACTGACAGAAATTACAACACAGTGGCCTATGGGGCACTGTGATACAGACATTTGCTCATAACATCAAAATGCACAGTCAGAATCAAACTGAAATTTTAGAAATTACCTTTTCTTGAGGATATCTAGTGAATCATAAACAAAAATTGAGGTGCTAGAATCACAAAAATGCTCCTTAATAAGGAACCCCAGAAAAGAAGTTTCGTCTCAAAACTCAAATGCACATTGGTGAAACTCCCTGCTTCGTTTTTTTTAAACCACAGAAAAATGTTACCTTTTCTACAATTTTACTCAAGCATTCTATATGGGTTATTTCACGAAGTACCTAGGTGTCCCCTGTTACATCGTTAACCTCTTTGGTACTGAATTTTACATATAAATGGTAGCTTAAAGCGAAATGCCAGGCTAATATAATTTGCGCTTCAACATATTATAAATACATTTTTGTTTCAAATGAATGTCTTTCAGTCAGAAAAATGATACTATATTATTGATATCAAAGTAAAACATAATATCTTCTGTATGATTGCAGCCATTTTGATCAATCCACGAGAAAAATTGAAATCATGATGGTATATAGTACATAGTGCGTCTTGAAATAAGTAGCCAGTGAAGGACTAGTGAATGCCATAACCAAACCTTTTCAGCTATATTCCGTTCAAAAATCCGCCCCAGTTTTTAATCGATCGTTACTGCTTTCTACTGGACACACTATATAATCCGATTTTCTGACCAGGAGTACCCTAGAAATTCCTTAGACACCTGTTTTTATCTATTGACTTACAAAGTCATACAACGTCACCTATGCCGAACATGGCGACCTCCATGGGCAACATTTATTAGTTAATTCTCCTAATAAGGCAATCTATATTGCAGTAGATATTATTTCTTTTAGAACGCAAAGACATCTTTTAAAACATACTTAAATTTAAATTACAATTAGCCTGTTAGTACACTTTAATTTGACTTAACTGAACATTTGGATCAAAACTTATTATCCAAAACTTAAAAGTTTGCTTCAAACGTTTATAGTATAAGGTATTCAGCTGCGGTCATGATGTAACTTGGTGTCCCCAGGTGTGACATTTGTTACATTGTGACACATTTCTTCCTATTTACACCATTTTGGTACACTATTCCTCTATGAATGTTATACCAGATTTGTATTGTGTGCATGACTTAAATTATAAAGCTTGATTTATATCACAAGTGTTATATTTTTGAAAGAGGATCTCTAATAGGTGTGGTGTCCCCATTACATCGTGACATGAATTTGCCAAATTTTCCAGACAAAACTATGCCTAATTATTTTGGAGCTCTCCAAATTTCTTTCAAACCACAGAATGAAAGTTATGAATACCATACTGACCCGAGTATAATAGTCCCATGCTCGATTATAATCCCACCCCCAAGTTTTGAAAGAATCTTAAGAATAGTAGAATATCCTATTATAATCCCACCATTAGTTTTTTGCTGGAAGGCAATACATTACATGCAATTTTTGTTAAAATCATTATTGTTGTGGTAGTATCTTTTGATGATTTTCTTTACAAAATTAATTAGGTTCATGCTTCAGTTCATTTACAGGACTTTCCTGATCACACACCTCTGTCTGGAATGTTGATGCTCATGTGTTTCATGTTAGGGTGGAGATCCCATTATAATCCCACCCCCTAAATTCAAGCTAATTTCAGGTCAAAAACAGGTGGGACTATACTAGGGTCAGTACAGTAATAGTGTAATCAAATAGGGTCACTCCTTGATACAAATCTGAAAATTTCATAAAATGTCACACTTTTAGTCCCAGTTTCGTGAAATGACCCGTATATGACATTATTTCACCCACTTGTCTCAGTAAATAGATGTACCGAGCCATCTCATTAGTCTTATAGTTTGTTGTCACTGCAATGCGAGTGAATATATCGCGACTCTAGTAAATACAGCCTGTGTGCTGTACTTCAGAAGTTGACACAAGCATGTCGCTGGTTTAAGTTTTGGGTTGCATTCTCTAACTGATAACCAGCTGTGAAATAGCAGACTGCTGATATGGTTTTGAGACAAAACTCTTACCTCTCTGAGATGGTAGAGCAGCAGTACCCTAGAAATAGACCATAACATCTGCAGTGAATGAATACCTAGAGAACTACGTACCTACAGAGTATAAAATGATTCCAGGTCTAGTTTGACAACAGTCATTACACTAGCTGTTGGGTTTTAATTTGAATGCTGCTTTGAAATTCTGAAATCTCACATTACCTTTTCCAGCTTTTGGCCTGATCTGATACACTGAAGCATACACACAGGATGAAAACTAAAGTTTTGTTTGTACTTTGCTGCATCTGTGTCACGGTGAATTGCATTGCCTGAACTGCAGTTTCTAACCAAAATACTGCATTATTGCGGCACCACAATGACCACCTTATAAAGTTTAAATTTCTAACTGGATTTGCAGTGAGTTGCCTAGAATTGCAGCAGAAAGTGATTGATGTATCAGCAATGCAACGCACAGTGCATGCAGTGAGGTATGAATGGACATCAACAGTGGCGTACCCAGAATCGTCAGAGTGTGGGCATGTGGTGAAGAGTTAAAATCTGCTGTGTTATCAACAAAGGAGACAGACATTCATACTCGGAACACTATTGAAGTAGGATTAATATAGTATCAAGTGGGCTTGTAAACATAATCCCTAACTACCCAAGTATAATTCACTGTAGAAGTGCCACGTAATAGGATTTGATACCTCCAGGGTACAGGACACATGCTGAACAATGAAAAGTTTGAATTCCCTGCCCTTTAAGCCTATTATTTGGCACTTCTACAGCGAATAAGCCTACTTGGGTCAAGAGTTATGAGAACCAATATAACTATGCAGTTTAAATAAGCTTCATATACCAAGGACACAGTTCAGTGGGTTGTACTTGTACATACATTGACATGAACTGACCTTGTGTGATCTGGGTATCATAATCATACCCGAAAAAACCAGGGTGTATTTTCTACATACATCGGTGAAAGAAAGCTACTAACTGTGCGAAGGGAATTGAGATTTTACTTGCTCTAGTGTATAACATGTGGTTGATAACACACAGTAATTGTCTCTGCTTCGCCCCCCCCCCCACTTTTTTCCGATCATGGGTATGCCACTGGACCTCAACTTGCACATCATGTAAGGGTTGTCCACTTTTGTACAAATAAGTTTACATAAAGCATTTTAAGAATTACATTTCTTTATCATGAGCTTTTTTCTTGAAAAAAATAGTTACAGGACCTATTCTATTGGTTGTTCCTTACTTTCTTGGTTCGCCGAGGTCATGTTAACTATGAAATCAATATCGTACCAATCCTCATCTGAGTGTTATGTATCGGAAGAGGTCACACATCTTTTCTATGTACATTTGAAACACTTAATTCATCTCTAGGCTAGTTTGAAACAATTAGGGCAACACGGTAATTTGTTTTCATTCTGCTTTCGATTTTAATATTCACCTTCAATAATCAAGCACTAAAAGTTTTTCATGTAACTTAAATGTATTAACCCAAATTAAGTAAGTACATGTATTTGCCAAAATCTCACTTGCTCTAATTGTTTCAAATAATTAAAAGGCAATACAATGGCACTGCTAGATCATACTTAAAGGCGCATGTTCTGACCATCTTTGGGACCACCTTCAATTACCCAGAAGTAGTATCGATTTTGATATCAGGTGAAAGGCTGTATTTTTCTCATTGTCATCTTGAAATTTGAGCCCTCAAATCTATTTTATTCCCAAGATATAAACAAAAAAACTGTCATTTTACCATCAATATTAGCACAGTATTGAATAGGGCTTTGCAATGTGCATTATTGCTTCTACCATTAAAACCACAAGTTTGTTTCCCACGGTACTTGAAGGGATGCAAGTGTCAGGCTCTCATATCAAATAGAGAACACAATAGACTTAAATCGGAACAAGCACCTTTAATTTGTGTAATTTACATTTATCAAAATATTGTCAAATGAACTACATGCAACTTGTGTGAAATTCGAAATGCAACTTTTAATTGAGAAGTTATTTTGTGTCTGAATTGAATTTGATAGAGTTGCCACTTTGTCGTCGGTTGCTTTAGTCATATGCTTACTGAGTTAGGGTAATGTACTTTGTTTTCAGATTAGGGTTACGTTTTGCCTGTTAAGAATTCTTTTTATATTTACTTTTGAGTAGTGAACTCTTGTCAACGCCAATTGCTGGTGATATACATGATCTATTCGTGGAGGGGACAGTCAATTTTCTTAATAAGGGTTGTTGCAAGCTGGTGCCAACATTGAATTTATTTTATCTGATCTCGTATGAGCTTTTGTGCTGGGGGGGGGGGGACTATATCAAACATACTTACCCTTTCATGTACATGTACTTATTGATTGCAATCATCAATGCAGAATTTTTGAAATTCCATCTTGATAAAATCAGGAGCCTAAATATTGGCTGACAGTTTTTCCCAGCTCTTGTTCATACAAATCTTTTCTATGTGCAGCTCTCTTGATGTTCATGGATAAATCGCTAATAGCCATCCCCAAGACACCAGATTTTACTGGACGATATGAGAGCTAAAATGTAATTTGGTAAACTCATAGAATGGGCACTTTTTGCTCACAACATCCAAACCCAACAACGTAAGCTTTAAGATTTCACAGGAAAAATGACAACTGTAGAAATAGATTTTTTTACCATTTTTGGTGCAATCTGAGGTCATGGGGATGAGAGTAATAACTGTGATGGACCCTAAAATATGAGGCTAATTAGATCAACCTACACTGAGGTAAATTTCACGAACAGACAAAAAGACAAACAGAACAAAGTGGCAAAAGCCAAAACTGTCAGAACACTTACACATACTAGATTTCATCTGTTTTGGTTCTTGATCAGATTTCTCAAGCTAAGCCAAACAAAGTATCCAAAATATATACAAAGCACAAAGCTCAGAGCTTTTTTCTCTTTTGTTTCTTATGGTCAAAGTATTAAAAGTTTGTCCAATATTCTTTTATTCTACATTAAGCACAAATTTGGAAGACTGGATTAGGCATTTAGAAAGTCACAAGTTAACTTGTAGCACCAATGTGAAGTTTGAAACCGACTGAGTGTACATTCACATATCAAAAATTGTTAATATCTATGAAAAACTGAAGAAATTTAAATTTACACTCTACATGTAGATACATGTAGCACAACTCTCCTTTGTGCAGTGTATATGCACCTGGTTGGTTTGGCTCTAGTTCATGTGTGTACATTGTGACCCAATCAAGTAATATGAAAACAATGTTTACAGATTAATTCCAAGTAATTCAACATACTCTAAATATGCGCAACCTTTCCACGTATTACTTTTAAAGAGTTTTGGTCAAATTTGGGCTAGAAATTGTAATATTGTTTAAACTCTCAAATCAACTGTGCACAACATTGTTTTCATTTTCCGTGACCAGGTCGACCCTTTGCATCACAAGGCGGGGTTAGAATTTCTTTGAGAATCCGAGAATCACAAATATTCTCCTGAACAAATTTTCAAGAATCCAAGTTGATTCTCACCAACTTTTTAAGTTTATACAGAAATGGAGAATCTAAGATTCTTGTAAATCTTGATTGCGTGAATCTGAACAGATTCTCGCATCTTTCCACAAATTTCTAACCCTGTAAGGTAGAAGTTGTCATCATCAGACAAGTCATTTTTGATACTTCAGGCAATACTCTTTTGAAAGGATGGCTTTTTTAGAGTCAACTTTTCCAAATGATGCCAATAAGCCATTCAATTTAGTTACTATCATTCTGTTTTATATATTCCTGTATCCAAAGTTGCTTCTGCTGACAATTTGTACATTTTGGTTGGAGCAACAGGCCACAATGTTAACTAAATGTCTATTTGGCAAATAGGCTGCTTATTCCTAATGTTCTGTATGAAAATTACCTTACATGGATCAATGTAGAATCTATTTTGGCTTACAAATCAACTGTCTTAACTGTTAGAAGGTCCAATGTCACAGTGCAGTTTCACTAAAAGTATAGTAGTAGTAAAACCAAAGTTTAAATCAGGTTTTGTCCCCGTTAACGGGAGTGGCCGGATTCACCTCACATTCACACTCGAAAAATTGTTAACTAGTTTCTGAAAATAAAGACCACTTTAAAGGTTGGATGGATGTATTTTGCTTGTCAAATTTATGTTTTATATTAGGGCACCAAATCTGCAACAAAATGTCACCATATTCTAAAATGCGGGAAAAGCCTAAATGTCACTCTGCCCTACTTCTTCTCTGTGCAGTAATGCTGTCACTTAGATGCAGACGTTCCGCACACATGTGCATCTGTTCTTATATACCTCCTTTTGGTGTGCGTGTAGTTACATCATCAATCTGAAAGGTGCCCACGATCACCAAATTACGCACTTATTACATGCATGCCACTGCACAGAGGAAGAGAAATTAGTAGTAGTATGAAGATTACCCGATTTTGTAAACACATGACAAGATTACTATAATGATCACAATTATAGTGGTTACAATTCCTTTTCTGAAATAGGCATCTACATGATACGCATGTGCGAGTTGCTGTGTGTAACGCGCAGACTATGCATTTCCTTCAAATGCATTATCATGGTTCTGTCTGGTGGGAATGCTGGCATAGTTTTGATGCCGAGAAAAGGAATTATGACAGAGTATAGTCATGGTTATACGTTACTGTGCACTGCATAATTCCAATATCACTGTTAATTAGAAGAGAAGATACCAGTTGCCACGGCTGGAGAAAAATGGCCAAATTTCCGGGAACACAATCCAAAATTTCCCTTCAAGATGGCAAAAATTTCCCTTCAATTCTTATGTATTTCTTTATTTACATGACTACAATTTCCCTCCAAATAGCTAAGATTTCCCTGGAAACAGGTTCCCAGATGGTTCCCACTTTCCAGACATGCCAGTTGATTCCACAATGCATTGCTTCCATTGGGAAGTTTTTGTACAGGTTGCCATGTGGATCGTTAGAGATGAAACGCTCTTAAAATGCAAGTTTGTGATCAGTACTGTCAATTTAGCCATGTTTCATCACTAACGACCCACATCAGTACCTGTACAAAAACCTCCATTGGAAGCAATGCATTGTGGGAAGCTATTGAAATCTTCTCTTGTTAATTAGCATAGAAACAGGTGTTCAGCTTTATTGTACATGTACAAGTTCTGAACAACAAAGTACTTACAGGAATTTGAGATCTGGTTATAAAAGTACATGATATGTGTCACATTCTGGTCCACTAGAAAGAAATATTGCAGTAATACAAAATTAGTTGTTATTGAAGTACTGAGCGTTTTCATGTACGCAAGCTTTCACATGTGTTGACAATTCTGTCAATCAGGACTGTCAATCTACCCAGACATGCAGTTGCATAAATTATGGTTGTATGGTTTTGTTCACTTTTGCCTCAGAGGATGTTTTCGACAATCCCATACAAAACTAGTTAATCACCAGGGTGCAACTGTCATTTGCACTTTCAAATTCCATTGAATTGTGTACAAAATAGGGTGTTTTAAAAATCTGCTTGCCTTCTGCAAAGAAGGTCAGTCGATTGTACAATGAAAAACCTCTGGGGATAACAGACTTGATACACGTAATAGGCAACAACTTGTTTTCCTAATCGACTGATGTCTGGACCTTGAAAATGACAATTCAAATAGTCCTCATAAATTCAAATTTACTGTTAGAATCTATGTGCTGTGCAAGTGACCGTTACGTGACCCCGGTATCTACACTGGGTTAACCACAAAGCATGCATTGTATGATGGGACGATCTGAAATCATCCTCTGCTTTTGCCTGTAGCAAGGTAGTTTATAAGGGTTGTTTTACAATCACAGTAATTTGGGCTAAACATCACAATTGAAAAAAATAGATTTAAAGTTGCATGTTCCAATCAACTTTTGACTCCCAAGGTACCCGGAAGTAGTATGAATTTCAAATATTTTGGTATAACAGTGTGAAGCCCATTTTGTCTCATGTCGTCCTCCCCGAATTTGAGCCATCCATATCCATGTTCACAGTCCAAGAGATAAAAAAACCCCCCCCCATTTAATGGTTACCCATCAATATTACATGTACAGTAATTTATATAATATTGGATGGCTAGGTTGATAACAAAAATATCGCCCAAGCCCGATAATCAAATATCGGGCGAGTCGAGACGAGCTGATATTTTCTTGGCGAGGGCGATATTTTCTGTTATCAGCCGAAACAAGCCATCCAAGATATTATTATATGCATGAAGAAGCTGACCGTGAACAAATAGTTTTAAAATTGCTTCAAAACTAATAAAATTAGAGTATTTGTTTGACGATTGCATGGCCGAATGCCCGATATTTTTTGCGTATGGTGCAGTGTTTGGCGGTACGCGCTAAATCGCACTGTGGTATGCACCACAGAGCATAATAATGAAGAGCTGTGCAGTATGCATTTTACTTCTACTACTAACCACAACACAAGTTTGCTTCCCATGATACTTGGGAGCTGTGCAAGTGCCAGGCTCTCAATATCACGTCCCGGGGGGGTACTCGACCAAAATTTTGTCCGGAAATGTGCCTCGCCTAGGTAAAAAATCGCCCTGTTTAAGAGCCAAATTGTGGCAAAAATATGACCCATTTTATAATAGTTGGTCCCGAAATTTCGACCCATTTATATAGTTGGCCTTGAAATTTCGCACCATTTCATAGTAATCTTAGCAAAATCGCCCATTTTCCCCACTTATTAACTTTTGCAAAAATCAGAAAATCAACCATTTGCAATGTGATTTAAGTGGAAAATCGGAAAATTGACCCTTTCATAGTAAAATGTGACCAAAATTGAAAAATGGACCCATTTATATAGTAGCAATGGACCCTCCAAAAAGTTCCCCATCTTTATAGTCGCCTGGTGGAAAAAAATACACTTCATTGTTATTCAATGTAATATCTTTAAAAGCGACAAAAACCCATCTTCGGCTCATCCGTTACCTACCCTTTTCCACTGAGTACCCCCCCCGGGTATCAAGTACAGAACCATCGACATAAATGGAACAGTACCCGTGGATTTTAAAAGTGTTTATCACGGCAACAAGTAAGGGAGGGAATCCAATTAATTGGCCACTTTTAGCTGCACCCTACAACTGTGAAGAAACTGTTTGAATTGCAATAATATGACCAAAATAATGTAGTATGTAACCACTATGTAGCATTTCTGGATGCAATATTACATTTATCATTTCTGGCACACAATCGGCTGTTATTCTTCTTTGTGGATGTTGGGCATGTTGGTTACTATCTTGTAGGGGACTGTGTGAGATAGTTGAGCAGGATCAAATCAGATCATTTTGTGTTTTTCTTTTTAGGTGAGAAAAAATGAAAAGCTTGGTAAAATGATAGTTAAATGTTAACAAAGTAAATCCATGTACTGAATCCCATGACTGAGATAATTACCATTGATTCACTTTCATATTTCCCTTGGGGGTACTCGCCCAAATTTGGTACAGTGTGCGTCCTTCCGGGTAAAAAAATCAACCCAGTTTTATAGTGACCGAATTGTACAAAAATATGACCCATATATAAGTTGTTCCGAAATTTCGACCCATTTAATATAGTTGGGCCTTGAAATTTCGCACCATTTTCATAGTAATCTTAGCAAAATCGACCCATTTAATTCATAGAACTTTTTTTCCAAAAATCAGAAAATCAACCATTTTCCTCGTGATTTTAAGCAAAAATCGGAAAATTACCCATTTTCATATAAAATGCGCCCAAAATTGAAAAATGCACCCATTTATATATTAGCAATGACCAGAAAAGTTACCCCCTTTATAGTAGCCTGGTGGGAAAACGGCCCATTGTTATAATAAGGCGTGAAAATGTGACCCATAATCGGCGGCACATATGTATCTACCCTTTTTTCCACTAATTAACCACCCCCCCCCCCCAGCCCTGGTGTTCATTTATCAACTAGTTGAATGTGGCCATTGTTTCAAATGTTCCAATGTGTATTTCCTGTCCCTTTTTGAATTCCAAGTCATGTGGTAGGGAGAATTAAGTATATTTAAAATCTTGTACAAAAACAATCTTTCACCTTTTAACCTTTGCCTATGTCTAAACTATAATGTGTTGTCACTGTTGGAAAACTGAGGACAAGCATGAGAAAAGCACAAATTGGACTTATAGTATAGTAAACAATTGCATTACTCAAATACAAAACCGAGTCCAATAGTTACTTCACATTTTCCGTGCCTTCTGTTGATGAAGTAATAACCCAAAATTAATATTGTTCTGAGCACCTGGCACAAATACCATTTTCGCAGAAAACTTTCTGACCGCCGTTTTTTGTTTTTAAGCTTAGCAAGCATATACAACTGTGCATGACCCATACCCCCTATTTTTATTTCAAATGCTTTTCAAATCATGAAAATAATGAATGGTTCTTCACACAGACTGAAAAGAACTGGAAGCTTCAACGTATAAATGCCATTTGGCTATAAAAGGCTTGTAATGGTTGCTTACAACACTGAAAGTATTTCACTCTTCCAAAATCTATTAAGAGTGAAGTCCCGCTTCAATATTAGGTTTTCTTTCCTCAACATTAATTTCAACGTATAGGTCTACACCTACAGGTTTTGCTTTTGAGAATATTTTTCCAAGAGTGAAAATACTTTTGATAAAACGCAGCCATTAATTAAGGAATGTCAAAACCCAATCATAACCGTAGCTTCCACAAAGATTTTATAACGGCAGCTTTTTACAGCTCACCCAGTCCTTGTCTGTTGACTCTGTTACGGACACTTTATACCTGGCATGTTGCATATCTGTGCTCTTTGATTCAGATGAAAATGAATCTGGCAAGTAACCACTGAAGTAAGGGCCACCTCTGGGTTTTGCTGGTGGTACGCTCTTTGTCATCAGACAGGGGATCGCTGACAGCATGTGTTCTTAACTTCTCACCTGATTGTGGATTATTTGATCACCTTGTTCCATTATGAGATGAGGGTAATTTTAAGCTTTTTGGCATGCAGGTTCCTGAGCTTCTCTCAGAAAAACTAGCCGACCTCACCTTGCCACAATGTCTCTGTCTCTTGTTTTCTCATCTTGCCTTCGTTACCTTGTGTACTTTCGTTTACTTTCTCCCTTCCGCTACCGGCTCTTACATGTACTTCCTTGACCTCCTCCATGGATTCTGTCTCTTTCCCTCTTTTCTTTAACAGCTGTTACTTCATCATCCTCCCCTTGGAGTGGTCCCTTTGAATCTTTCGTTCTCATTGTAATTTCTCTTTCTTCTTTGTTCCTCCTGCCTCGCACCTGTCTGCTGAGAATCAGATTTTAAGTTAACCTCAATTTGAGGACTTTTCTTTCTCCTGACCTGTTGTTACCTTTTGATGGTGCTGATTGACACGCCGTGACTGTTCCCTTGTACCGGATGTTCATGCAAATGCAGATGTCGTCTCCATGTCTTCCCTGCTGCCCCTTCTTGATAAACGATTGATGATGGACCTGGTGGTTTACCTTCTGTTGATCCATTACCCTGTGTCCTTGTTGCGATGCCTACAATGTGGTGTGGTGATGTCTTTTCTCAGGAATTAGCTTGGTGAACATCAGCATGGGTCGACGGAAACCTTAAGGGCCAAACAGAATATTGAAAATGGTTTTCCATGCAAAATGTTGGATTCTAAAACCAATAGTAACATTACGCTTGTATGGAAATACTTTTTCCTAAGGGGAGAATTACAGTGCTAACTTTTAAGTGCCCTTTTGAATTGAAGTTAAACCGCAAATGGGCACTTCCATTCACCAAATCTCAGGTCAAATGTTTGGATTTGTGGGTTCATACTTTCATGTAGAGGTTTCCTCTCCACCCTCGAGGAAATTTAAGTCAATGTGGAGAGGAGGGACGTAATGTTTTAAATTTAGACAAAAAAAAAGCTTTTCATTTTGCAGTGGCTTTGTCCACTCAAGTTTCACAGTGCCATTTTAAGATCGCCCACAATATTCAGTTTCAACGTTGAGATGAGCCCAGCAGGTTTCGTTTAGAGATTCCGGTCATGGTGGCCTTGCAGGCCAAATTGCCAGCAAATAGTTCAACCAATGGTCAGTGTGCGACAAGTAAATTTGACAAAATTGTGCCAAGAATTCGCCCCTTGAAGGCATCTAAAGCCATGTTGTAAAGCCCAAAATTTTAGTCCTCTGCCCCCCCCCCTACCGGGACTTTTCCCCTGGACCCCACGAGGGGCCTAGGCCGGACCCCTGGACCCCACCCATTTTCTGTCAGTTCAGATGTGACACTTCTTCCCCTCCAACATCACAATCCTACAATCTTGTTCATAGTCCTTGGAACACTGTAATATTGGCAGCTCCACCAAGATATAGGCTTAAAACACATTGTAACAATAACTTTCTTTCCCCCCTCCCCATCCCCTCCAAAGTCAGTGTTGAAAATAATATGGAGCGAGATCGCCCAAGTGTGTCATGCTCATGCAACATTGAAACAAGGCGGTTCTCGAACCACAAAGGTCCCCTGCTCATCGCGGTAGTTAAAGGAGGAAAAGTAACATAACTTAAAGGTTTCAGGGAGGATTGTGATGGAAACCAGAGAGGCTCCTACCATAGCAGTTTCAATACCTTGGATGACCCCAGATAACCTTGAAAAATTCTGGTATCAATGTTGACTACACCCACCAAGTTTCATGACCATACAACCATTTGTAGTTGTTTGACCTTGGATGGCCCCACATGACCTTGAAATGACTTTCAAAAATTTTCAGCACTGAATGTTGACCACACCCACCAAGTTTCATGACCATACAACCATTTGCAGATGACCCCAGATGACCCAGAAATGACCTTGAAAAAAATTGACATCAAATGTTGAATGCACCCACCAAGTTTTATGACCATACAACCATGCATAGTGATTTGACCTTGGATGACCCTGCATGACCTTGAAATGACCTTCAACATTTTCAGCATTGAATATTGACTTTCATCATCCTACCACATGTTTAGGGATTTGACCTTGAATGACACCACATTACCTTGAAATGACCTTCAAAAATTTTGGCACCGAATGATGAGCACACCCACCAAGTTTCATCATCCTACCGCAATTGACAAGGTTTAAAGCAATTTTTGACCTTTGACCCATGGCACATGACCCATCTCCGAACTCATCCGCTGCCTACTTAAGCGACATAGATGGTGCAAAGATGGACACCCATACTTGCTTAGATCAAAAGATATCGTGTTGACAAGGTTTACAGCAATTTTAACCCTATTTTTGACCATATTTTTGACCTCATTTGACCTTTGACCCACTTCTGATCCCACCCAGCGCATACTGGAGATACATCTATGTTGTGAAGATGGACACTCACACTTGCTTAGGTCCAAATATATCAATTGGGACACACACACCTAGCATTTCTATAGTACACCTTCGCCAACAAAAGTAGGCGGGGGACCAATGAGGGTGCGGGGACCAAATCTGCACAAAGTGTATCCAACAATTTTAAACAAGATTGTAGTACACATGGGGCAACTATATGAAAGCAACGTAGACCACTCATTGCTGAAAACTCAGGAGATGTGCCTACCATCGGGGTTTTTTTGGGGGGGGCTGTCAATTGTGTCTCTGCGCATCAGAGAACACCTTGGGCACAAAGTAAGTTGCATGAACCTACCTCATGTGCATAGTGTGCAGCTACATCAGCCAAATTATTTTCCCTTGTTGGTTTGTTCCGCCCTTACCTTTGAACTGGTTCAACGGCACCCCAATAGTTTCACAAATGAAAACACCCAAACATCTGGCAGCAGAAAAGTTTGAATGGTCAGCATGAAGGAATTTCTTGATAATTTTGAAGACGGTTTCTGTTTAGACAGAAAAAAAAAACAAAGGGGCCTTATAAAATGACCCTTTTAGCAGTTAAGTTTAGTGGAAGCACAGATATCTAGCAATAATGACATCAAATTCTTTTGGCAAAGGTGTGTGGTTCAAGCAATTGGAGTGAAACAAACAAAGAAAACACGGATTGTAACGAATCCCATTTGAGGTACAAGGGCTTTTAATGTCACTAAATGCCCACGGAGGCATTAATATAGGCAAAAACCAACCATGAATGTCTAATGTATAGTTGCCTTTTGGACCAGTTCGGATTAAACCTTAAACTCCCTACCCTACTGGTCTAGTGGTTAGCAAGCTGGAGCAAAGGGTTCTCGGATCGAATCTAAGTGGGACCACTTGCTGAATTAAATTGCGGAACTCATTTGGGAGTGATCTGTATACAAGATATTGATTAAAAACTGGAATGCCACTTTCTCCATGGTTCATTTGAAATGGGCAATGAACCATGAAAGTTGCAATACCCTCCATCGGTGCAAATTTGTGTGAGTTTGCGAGAATCAAATTACTGGAAATTTCATCTTATACCGATTCAATGGGAGAAATTGAGTCTCATTCTGGCTGCTACGAGAATCACTGCGAGAATCGATTCCTGATTCTCATCGAATTTGCACCCCTCGCCATCCGGTGTGTGTTTCGATTAGTGTGTTTGAATGTTGCAATATGGCGCTGTTAAAGCTAGATGCCTCCCTAAGTTGCAATTGTTCTGTCTAGTTAATTATTAAGTTGTAAAGTCTCTAGCAATTTGGCCTTTTTTGAAAAAAAAAAAACAGCCACGGATTTGAGATTAAAATAAAACCTTGATTTTTTTTATTTTTTTTATTATTTTACCCATTATAAATTATTTCCTATTCCTGCAGGCAGGGATCAGCACTTTGGGTTTCTGAGAGGAAATACCAAGCAAGCTCTCATTAGGAATTTAAGCTCCCCCCCCCCATTTCTTTTTCTTTTTTTAATACAGAGGGGTCCTGACTCCGAGGGGTTCATTGCCCAACCGCACTCATAGACGTTGTTTCGTTGTATGGTTATATTGTATGGTTTTTTGTTTTTTAAATGTCTTTGCCTTCTAACCTTGGGGAAAATGCCCATCAGGCATTATCAGCATTCACATGGTTTCTGAGGGTAAATTGCCACAGTAAAATGTAGGTGCGATAGGCCATAGATCTGATGCTCCAGAGGATTAAAATGCCAGAACAACTGTAAGGAACTTCTCAAACTATCGTAATACTGATTGATAGTGCCTTGTATTACCTTAAAAATATTAATTAGTCTTGATATTAATTTGCCGAATACACCCAACATCTAATCAGGTCGAGATCTCATGCCCGCTTCTTTCCACCAAGTTACATCATTATACGCAAGTTCAAAAAAACTCCAGAAAACTTGCACACAAGCCTTGCGGGGAAAAATAATAAAAAAATTATGAAATAGATACTTATTAGCATATTTTACACCAAATTTTCCACCAAGTTACATCATCGTAGCCCTTACGGAACGCCAGATAAATCGTACCAATACTGGCCAAGTTGACACTTCTGTGCAATATTGACCTTTTTCAATTGACCTTTTTCCTCCCACCCCCTGCAGACCCAGGGGAGGACCCTGGGGGAATGAATTACATGGTTAGTAGAGGGGTTCCCCCTCCTACAATATACCAAAGTTTGGCTACTCTAGCTCATCCAGAAAAAAAGATATGCCCAAATGTTCCAGGGTTAACATTTTTATCACGGACATACATACGGACGGACATACGGACGGAGCCCATTTTATAGTCCCCTCCCGAACTTCGTTCGGCGGGGACAATGAACAGAACTCATCGTGATCTTGCAATTTAGGTACTTTTTGTCACTATAGACTCATGTGACAACCAGTGCAAAAATTTATTGGAATTTGGAAGAAATGCATTGTGGGAATACTATACCTCCTCTTGATACAGACAAACAAATACTACAGTAATCCCTATGTGCTATTCTGCTTGTGGCAGACTACACAAAACCCTTTAGAATGGAAACAATATCTTACAGTCAACTTCTTTTTCTTCTTGTAGGATGGCCATGCTTGCGGCTCCAAGATGAAATATCCACCTGGTTTCAGAGCCAAAAAGATTCGCCTAAAGAATCGCTTGATGCCTGCATCGCCCCAGTTCAGATGAACCCATTTGGTGACACTCAAGCACAAGATCACATCATACTCTGGCTTCTGGGCTTGTAGTAAGGAGTCACTTGCTAACACAAAATTAGCCTGCGGGTAAAAAAATCAAACACAAATTTATGTTATTTTCTTCACCAGGAGACCCCTCTTTACATTTACCCTCAATTACAAACAAGTATTTTTTCAACCAAAAAGAATCGGTACTTAAAAGACACACCAATGCAAGTAGGGTACTTTCAATCGGGTCAATAGGTTAACTTGGCCAGACCTGTCTTCCAGAACAACCCACAGCAGTCGACAATGTCCCGCTGTGGCGCTGTGCATCGAATACACCAACAGCAGGTCACACACTGCTGCCATTTGAAAAGGCGGACATTTACTTCTACTATTTACCACCGTAAACCGTTAAACAGAAAAACTTCTACCCGGTGACATATTTTTTAAAATCTCACTATTTAACCTGGAGTATCCACAGATGCCTACTAAAGTATGTTGAAGAGACTATTTGAACAACAGCGGAATAGCGCCAGCTGCTGTGAGAACCCAAGCATGCAGAAAATACAAAAGAATCACCTCCAGAAATACTAGTACTTGAAATGTTCAGGTGCACACGTATTGTATTCGCCACTCGTTTGTACATACTGGTGGGAAATCTATTCAACATAACTTACCTTCTTTAACATTTGGCAGTTGTGAGAGAGATAAGGTGCAGTAATTTCACTCACTTTTTTCAACTATCAAGAGTGTTTCACTCTTGGAGCAATTCTCAAGAGTGAAATTGAAAATCTGAAGAGTGTAATCTGTACTGAGCGTTGCTGAGAATCAAAAGTTGAGTGACTTCACTCTCAACAACTTTTTTCGAAGAGTGAAATGCAACATTCAAGAGTAATTTCACTCTTGATGTGGAGTAAGTGAAATTTGCTGACATTATAGGATGCAGTACTTATTAGGGGCCAGAACAGAAGGTGTCCTAAGATGGACAAATCAGCCTAAAATAAATCTCCTGAGGAATTAACTCTTCCAGGTTCTTTGTCTCTCCAGTAATAAAAGACCTTTTGGCACTTTTTAGGACACCCACTTAATTTAAAACAGAAGACAACACATTCAGTCTGAAGCACCCACTTCAATTCAAGTGGCTTTTGATAAGGGTTGGTTGTTAAAATTGTTCAAGTGGGTGTCAAGTGCCCAAGATTGTTCAAGCTTGGCCCTTTTAACAAAGAACCCAAGAGATACTTCCTCAATGTAGTGGGAAATTTATTTTAGCCTGATTTGTCCATGTTTACAGCACTGAGAAGCTACTGCTGCTCCTCTTTTGGAAGGTACTAAATTAAACGATTATTGGATTGTGCTCGACTTCGAGACAATGTTGACCCTCTACTTCTAGTTACTGTTGATCAAGAAACTCTATCCATCACCCACGTGACAATGCAGTAGCCAATAAAGACCAATCCACTGAAATTGAGATGGGCTTGCATTGCTTTCAGAAAATATTGAAACTTGACCAAATTACAAAATTGTGTTCTTAGGCAAAAAAATGTAATTTGTAATTCATATGAAGGAGCAATTAAACTGCATAGAAACCTATAGATGTGAATCCTGAAGTGAGCCCTCTTTTGAGGAAATCTAAACATATGGCAAAACAGAGAAAACATTCAGTTATAAAACAGCAACCTCACAAACAAAAAGTGATAAAAACTTACACATCTAAACAAAACATTGGATGGAAAACTTGGGCCTTCATCGCCCAGAACAGCTGCTTTGGATATTGGCCCAAAACTCTTCTCCATTGATATTGGAAATTTCTGACCACTTGTCTCTCCAACTGAATGGGACTTTGCCTTATCCATCAAACAATGCTTGATATTTTTCCTAGCGACACCAATTAGGTTTCCATCAATGTCAATCCCGACAATCTTCTGTGGTAAAAACTCTTTTGCAATGTACAAAGTCACATGACCTGTGTTGCATCCAATGTCTAAACAGGATTTCCCAGCAAACCACTCTTTCTTCAAATATGGTAACCGTGGGTCATCCTTGTCAGGATTTCTGTAACCGTAATACCTGTTGTAATTACCATACTGGAACTTTTTATTCTCTTCATGAAATTTGGGCAGTGTCTTTCCCTCCTTGCTATGTTGGCGCTTGTATTTTCTTTTTTCAGGAGAAGCATTTCTGTGATGCTTATGAATGCTGCCTGATACTGGCACTTCCTCGTCATTCTCAATCAAAAGTGCTCTTGATATTTTTGAGCTCGGTTCTTGTTTGAGCTTGCGTTTCCTGGATTTGCTGAGTGAATCTGGTAGAACTGGAGAGACAATCTTGTCAATTACTTTTGGATGGTTGCTTAGTTGCAAACTCTGCAAGCGTGCTGGATCGATTGCCGATGTTGGGGATTTCAATGAAGCTATATCTGGCATTTCTTCTGTAGGACTTGTAACATCACTACTGTCTTCTTTCTTATCTCCTTTTGCACCTTTCCTTCTTTTCTTCCCAGATCGACTCCCAAGTGTCCGTGTTAAATTTGCATTATCATCATCACCCTCACTGTTAAGTTTGAGAGGATCTGTAATATCTGCAGGCACTATCACTGGATCAGGATCTTTGTTGAGATGCGGCAAAGGAGATGACATTGGCGTCACAGCATTCACCACTTTGGAGACTTCTTCATCTGCTAAGCTGTTCAGGTTGAGAGGGTCTGTAATTGTTCCACCCATAAGAAATTTAGGTTGGGGATTTCTATCTATTGTTTTTCTCCTCCTCTTGGCAAATGCCAGTGGTTTTTGATTTCCATGTAGTTGGCTTGCACTGTGACTGTGGTGGCGTTTTTTGCTCTGTTTACGTGCTTCATCTCCTGTCCCCTTGTGTCCACCAAAGTTTTGGATCTCACCAGAGCTGCTATTACTAGTATTAGAGTCTGACAGAAAGCCTACTGTCTTGCAGGGACTTGCTTGAACTGACTCAGACTTCAGTAGATTCAACTTCACATCTGTCTTGTCACAAGTTGTAGTTTCAGACTTCACACTCACAGTTTGACTTGCTGGTTTTTCATCACAGTTTTCTGTCTTTTTCTTGCTTGTACATTTCACAAACCTCTCCTCTTTTTCTACCACATCAGGGTTATTTTCAATCTCCACCGACATTGCTACTCTTCCTAGCATTCACTTAGAAAGTCTTACTAAAACGTCGTTGGGACGACGCGACCAACCACACGTGTTGTGTTTACATCTGCGATGATCGTGACCTGCAAAGCATTTCGAGGTCAAGTTATTTGCATACGATATGAACACTGGCAAACAGTACACATAGAAAGAGGGGTATGCAAGCCACACTTTATACGCTACATTTTGCCGTAGTTCAGCCTCCACCTGAGTTATTTCTGACTTGAAGTGATGTATATTTTCTAAGCTAGCATATGTTAAACACCAATAGAAATAATACAGGCTTATTTGAAAGTATTTTGTCAATTTTCAGTAGGACGATGCACACCCGATGCTTGCGACGTGTTGAATGCGCAGTTCAATCAATTTCGGTTAGAAAATTGCGCAGCCGATGAACTGTGGGAAGAAAAAATGGCGCTCGGTTCCAACTACATGTAGGTGAAATTTGTCCGAAAAGTACGATATTTTTGAGTGGTTTCGCCTCTTTTCAGAGCGCAATGGATCATAAACACAGTTGATACGTATTTATTTTGTCACTTACGAGTTTTGAAATGTCTGTTCTTATGTGTGGTTCCCGGTAATAACATTCATAACGTTATTAAAAACATCGTCGTCTGCTCTGCGACTGCGAGTCTGCCGATTGAATGGCATGCAATGAAATTGCAATGGCCTGATCAGCATTTTAGATTTTAAATCATTATCACAGTAAATCTGAAATTAGCAGGGAATCAGCCATAGCATGTGGAGTTTGCAGATTTGTTGGTTGCTTAGTTTTGTTTTTGAAAATTGATGTTCATGATAATGATGACGTCGTCGTCGTGGTCGTTGGACAAATTTTTGACCCAATTTGACATTTGTGAATAATAATTCTGAATTGAATTTGAATTTGATTATTATGTCTGGAATCAAATCTGAGATGCGTCAACGCCGTCGTTAAAATGTGCATTGACCGCGTATGCACAGCTGCACTTGACCTAGTAACAAGTGTGCTGTAAACGTAAATATGTTAGCGCTATTGGCTAATTCAGCAGAGGTCAATTGTAGTTTTGTACTTACTTTTGTTGCGTGCTACGCTCGGTGCAAACACTTATTATTATGTCTGAAATCAAATCTGAGACGCGTCGCCCTGAGCGGATCGCAGTGAGTATTTGCGCCGAGCGTAGTAGCGCGCAGCAAAAGTGCTGAATTGACCAATCGGGCAATCGCGCTACCATATTTACGTTACTAGTCTAGGAGCCTTGACTTTGTTACTAGGTCAAGTGCAGCTGTGCATACGCGGTCAACGCACAGCATTTTAACAACGCGTCTCAGATTTGATTCCAGACATAATAGTAATAGTAATACTTACTGTGAATGATCGGCGCAGGGTCAGGAGATTGGGGTGAGTGACGCGTCTCAGATTTGATTCCAGGCATAATCTGAAAAATCAATTTAAAAATAAAATTAAAAATAATGAGCTAGCAATCAGTCATGATCATCAAAATTTATTCCTGATGCCATGATGGTCCATGCCTGTTCTTAGACATTAGTCATACTAAGTATACTGTGGTACGCACCCGCATACATTCATTACATTATTTTTCTCCGTTTCATGATGCTGGCGCCTTTGTATTTTGCATGTCGACAAAAAAAGCATCGATTGTTTATTTTTATGATAATTATCAAAGAATAATTATGGAGTTCACACTGTAGAGAAGCTGTGATTGTGCAAGGCCCGACCCGGCTTCAGTCTGGGTCGTCGACATGCTTTTTACATAATCAGCGGTCTTTTCTTGTCTAGAGTCGGGCCAGAGCTAATTTACGTTTGGATAGGAAAGTGATATGAAGAAAAAAAAAGTACAAAACAAAGTTATGTCAGCAATCCTCTATAAAGTTGTAAAGCACAAAAACACTCGGCAAGTTGAGTCCTCAAGTATATAAAAAGGGACCGGATTTAGCGAACATGCACTGTTGAAAAAAATGGTAAATTTTACATTATTACGGACGTTCATTTCTGCCAACAAAATACGGTAAAAGCGTCAGTATTTTGTAAAAAAGAATTAAATCATAAAAACACTAAAATGTATTTGTTAAGTTATTACAGAGTTTTAAGAACATGTATAGAATTAAAAACAAAACAATGACGCCCACTAAGGCTAATGAAAGTCAATGTTATGTTTCCCGTCACAATTTTTGCAAATCATAATGAGGCAACTCTTTAATTTTTCATTATTCATTATGCGTAATTTTGAATAAACAGCAATTTCACCAACCTTCAGCGTGCTATAATAGCTAAAATATTGTGTCAAAACGCCACCATACATTTAAAAATGGTTTTGCAACTGTTCTTTGGTTTAAAATCTACTAAAATCACATTCACAAGATGTGATCACAAGAAGAAACCTTGATATTTTCTTTAAAATACAAAATAATGAACTTTTTAGAGATTTCAGCACCTCAAATGCGGGCAGAAAATCATAACGCGGGCGGGTTACGGGAAACATAACATCGACTTTCATACGCCTAATGTAGAACTTTTTTTACATTGTGTACCCGCAAAAATTTACAGTTTGTTGTAAAAATCTACAATCAAAACCTGGTCAAAACCTGTAAAATTTGCATTACCGTATTCTGTTGACAGAATGGATGACTGTATAATACCGTGAAATTTACATTTTTTACTGCACTCTGTATTAGCAATTCACAATAGTATTTGATATGGCCATATGTCATGAACTGGGTACCAATAATATGGGCTCAATCAATCCAATTTTATACCCAAAATTGTAATCATATGTTTTTGGTGACATGTGAGGGAGAAAACATTTTCTTCATCATAATTGTTTTTTTAATGATTCCCATCATACACACACTATATAAAAGATTAACAATTACAATGAGGGAAATTATTTATGGCCCACAACCACGCCCACTCTAACCATTACAAATGTGATCGGAAGGCGGAATTTTAACACCGCGAGCACCTTTCGATCTTTGTGCCATGCCATGCAAAATCTTTACGCAACCACTGCGGTTGCGTTAGCTAAGATGCTTCACGGTAATACGCACAGGACTGCGTTCGTTCCTTTTCGCGTGTTCTCGGTAAAAACACGAGTACCCCCCAATAGCGCGTATTTGTGGTGACAAAGATTTTGTACAGGCCGGTATAGGCAGACCGGGATCTCCTGTGAGTAGGGCAGGCTTTACGGCTGGCCTATAATCGTGGACATCATTCAGAAAGAATTTAGTATTGTGCCACCACTTATCATGGATTCGGCAGCCTCAGTGGATTATGTATGTCTTGTATGGCATGTTTTACGATAGAGGGGTCCAAATCTTCCCTATTTTACATAAAATGTGTAATTTCAAGTATCAGTTGTAATTTTGGGGGATTTTACCAGTTTTAATTGGAAAGTTCTGAGCCAAGACACACTCCAAAAGTAAATTTGGGCAAAGAAATGTAATTTTTAACCTAAAATCCCCTTTTTCTTACTGCAAACATTACATATTTTGATGGATACAATATGTCCATCAAAAGTAACATTAGCAACAAACATGATGATTTTTTACCTACTTTTTGTGAGAGGATTTGATTTTTGATAGATATGTTATGTATTTTAGGTCACTTATTCACATCAAGACAGTTTTCAAACTATCCTGTTTTCAGATAAATTTTTACAAACAAAATACTGTTTTTCAGGCGAATGTTACATTTGATGGACAAGAATGGGAAAATTGTGTCCATCAAAAAGTGTAACATTCACCTCTCAAAAAGTCTCATATCTTGAAAACTGCTTATTGCAGGTAACTCAAATTTGTACCAGATTTTGCTTTTGTGAATTTCTTGAGTTTAAACAGGTAAAAGCAACTGATAAAGTGGCCAAACAAAAATTATACTGAAAAATGTGTTTTCTACATAAGGCCAAACTACTGGACCCCTCTCTCGTGAAACATGCCATATGTAATGATGTATGAATGAAGGATGTGGTGGCAGAATACTAAATTCATCCCATTAAATTTCTGTAAAATGACGCTAAAATTCACATTCTTCTGTATTGTAGTAAATATAATGGGCAAAGAAAAGCCTTTTTTGGAAATACTTCCATATGTAACCCCCTCGTATATATTTACATGATACAAAATGTATTTTAATTTTGGCCTTGTTTGATCAAAAACGGAATAAACAGCTAAAATAATAACATTTTATGTTGCATGTAAATATATGAGAGGGGGTACATATGGAAGTCTTGCCCCTTTTTTGATAAATTTGAGTTTAATGGTGCTAGTCCCTTAATTAGTGAGATTTTAGGAGGAAAATCACCTCCACTTGACGCTGTTTGTCAATTTATTTGGCCTATTTGTGATATTAAAATTTAATTACATGTCAAGGCAGTCGTGCCTGGGCCTTAAAGAGAAAACTGCCGCATTTGAAAAGTAGTGCGCCCTCAAGATTTTTCAAAATTGATATTTTTGCATGGTTGTTAAGATTTTATACTGTACATTAGCCCTCACCTGAAATGATTAAGACCAAATCAGCATCCTTATGGGTACAGGACGATTTTATAATTAATGTCGCCGGCAACATTAATTCAGCAGACGACGGAAATGGTGTTTAACGCAAGAAAACGCACGCTGTATGCATGTTTCCCACGACATGCAGACTATTTGACCGGTCTGTGACCTTTGTGGTTTTAATATCAATGAGTACAAGTCTATGATATTCATGTAATATACACATTTGTTGATTAAAGTTATGAAAAACTTTAAAGGCCGACTCAGAGATTTCCTGAGGAGAGCGCCCTCAATTTTCAAACAAATCATGTTTTTTGCGTACATAATGCTTGCCCATACTAATCACTGTGTGAAATAGCTAAGCTCAAATCGAGGTCCTTCATATACAAAATCACAACTTTGTTATGAAATTCTGGATCTGGAATTTTTGTTATGTGGCACTATACTATACATAAATGTCTATTGCATCAATACGAAAAATCTGATCATCTCAAACCAGGGTTCGTCAGTTTCTTCCACAGGTGGAAAAAAACGCGTTTTTTTGTTTTCCACTTGGAAAAAAATAGGTTTCTTCCACTGAAAGCGGAAGAAACTAAAAAAAATCATTTAAAAATTTCCTATTTTAAAGCCAATGACTTGCACTTTTGGTTTTATATTATAGAGTGAATGAAATTATAGTGAAATAATTTAAAATAACTATTCAGGGACCCCCTACCTACCCCATGCAATTGCATAATTAAACTCGCATTGATTCACAAGGCCTAAATATAACAAATTACTGGAAGAAACTGATTAGACACTTTTCATACCAGCAAGGCCAAGTAGAGACTCCTTGTAAAGACTTGAACATCTTCTATTTCTTTAAACAAAAGTTATAGTCTCCCAGGTTCTCCCCACTAAAATAAGCAATACAAAGTTAGTATTAAAAGAATAATAATGGTTGCTACTTTTATGATTTGTGTTTTAAAATTAACAAATTGGCCATACAGATTTTAAAAGCTTTTTTTTCTTTTTTTGCATCTACAATTACAACTATTATAGTATAAATATTCACATGGAAAGATTGGAAAATGGGTTGTAGCAATAGTATCATAATGATTGCAGACAAACAATTGTGACCAAATTTAATATATACTTGCAAGTTATATAACATTCTATAACTTGTTAAATTATTCTGAAAAAAAACGATTGTGTGTAAATAACTAAATTACTTGTGATTTGAAGTGCAAAGCAGATGAAATGGTGTCATTTAGTTTGTTTGTCATATACATTTGCTTTATTATTCTTGCCAGTTTCTTGCAATTTCTTCCAGTTTCTTTTCCGAAGAAAACTTGAAAAACCCCTTTTTTTCCAGTTTCTTCCATTCGTCCAGGAAGAAATGGGTTCTTCCGGAAGTTTCCGACCCCTGTCCTCAAACTTGAATTGGGCATTTTATTGACTAGTATCTTTTAGTTTCTAGTTGACTATTTTTTAATTAGTAAACAAAAAATTAGTATTTCGAAATCTCTGACATCGGCCTTTAAATTTAGCCTACAATTTACCTGGATATCCTTTTACCTCATATAATGTCCCTATCTGATGTTGTTCTGTTCTTTTTTATGTGTAAATGGTCTTATCTTTCCAATTTCAGTTCCAGAGACCTATATACGCTATACTTTTTCATGTCCAAAGTCATTCTACCAAATTTTCTTCAAAACACCTCAACAAGTAGCTGGAAATTGAGGAAAATCGCAGCTTACTTCCTGAAATTTTCGGAAAACCTAGTTCGGAGACCCTATTGTTGGCCGCAAATCGCTCTGGAACCTCAATTTTTGGAAATCCGGGCGGCACAGACCAGTGGTGGCCCCGACTTTCCTGGGGTGGGGGGAAGTGGGTGGGTTGTGGGTGGACAATATAAAAAAAAAATCAGAGATTTTCAAACCAAATTTTTGCCCCCACTCGCTTATTTTATTACCGCATCTTTTGGTTTTTTTTTTTTTTCCCCACTGCGGCCAAATCACACTTGATTTTTTTGCAAACAAAAAAAACAAAAAAACAATATTTCTCCAACGACATTTTTTCTTGGTTGGGGGGGGGGGGCATTAGTGCCACCACTGCATAGCTGTTTTTTGCCTACATGAAGTACCAGTGTGTGTAGTAACTTTTTAATCCTTAAGGTTAAGCCCTGCTTGGGTCATACTAGCAGGCAGGGCTTCATGGGTTGGTGCCTAGGGTAATTTAACTCCCCATTTTCCTGACTGGTGCTAGTGTGCGACAGTGTGTCTTTGGACTTTGCTAGTAATCAATTTCTAATTGAATTAATTGGCAATGACAAAGATCATTTTTAAAACTTTAAAAATGAGAGGTTACTCATGTCTGTTGTGCAAACCAATTGGAACAAGTTCCTGTCGGGCAATGTGTGTTGCCGATTTCTCCAAAATTTTGTGACTGTATTTTCAATGCCTAGGGTTACTGTTACAAAAACAAAAGCTTATTTTGACAATACAATGGCTTTTGTTCAATAACATCTTCAATATAAAGTGATCGCTTCAGTCCTGTCCCGTACTCGGTTCAAGTACTTTACACTTATTCTTTTGTGTGCTGCCATCTACGCTGGAAGGACCACTTAAATAGCATATGGCATTCAGCTGTCATGTTGGGTGTATGTACAGATGGATACGGATACGAGGACAACTTGAATAACTTGAAAAAAGAAGTTAGTCGTTTTTGTTGAAGCATAACCATGCAGCAAAATGTCTAAACATGCAGTGGTCTTTCCCTTTGTGTATGTAAGCGTGTTGACATCCCAGCACTACTTGCTTCACTCATGTTTTTTATTCAAAATCATTTCTTTTTTTGCCCCAAAATGGCTGTTTTTACATGCATAGGTCCCTACAGCAAATACCAAGTTAAGGCCAGCAGCATAACACTTGAACCAAGTTCTCTCATACCTATTAAGAAAGTCTGAAATTAATAATGATTTCTAATTCTTTTATTTGATCTTTACTACACTACTTGCAGCTAAGGTTACATGAAGAGAGAATCATTTGCTGGTCAGAAGAAACTGTGACTAAATTTGCAATGCCCATCTCAGGGGACAAGAACCCTTCAAACCCAACACCAGGGCATGAAGCCAATGAGGATCCAATCTCTGAAAATGGACAGGCTGCTGAAGACAGTGATCAGTCAGAACAGGTTGGTATTTTATTGACACCAGACTCTTTTACACTACTGGGTGGCACTATGCTACTTCTGATTTCAGAAAAATACAGCTCGCTATTTGTTTGTTTCTTAGAAAATACTGTATTCGGCCAATGTCATGCTCATGGCACAAAATCTGCATTTTGTCGTATGCTGACAATCAAGCTCAAACTTATGCAAAGACGAATGTAGTGCATAATATGCATCCTTAAGAATCAGGCCCCCCCCCCCTTTTTTTTGAGGGGCAAATTGGGTGAAAAAGGTAAAAAAGGTCCCCTTTTGAAAAAAAAAATCGCCCCTCCCCTAAACAAATCCTGGTTACAGGCCTGTTAAGAATACATTGCAAAGGGATCAAAAGAGAAGGGGTGTTTTAATGGCAAGTTGTATGGGAGAGTAGTTCTCCGGCAAGTTGAGGAAGGAGCACAGATTTCTTTATAACCCAGATGGGTGGATTCAGATTTGCAAATACTTTTTTTATTACTATTATTATTGGAAAAATGCAAATGCATTTTTTACTGCATTTTTTATCCTTTTTTTTTCCATTTTTTCAGCTGATTTTTTCTTTTCTTTCTGATTTAAAAAATAAAAAATTGAGTAAAAACCTAAAAATTCCAGTCCAAAGCCTACTGCACCTGGTAACATGCTTCACCAGGAATCTCCACAGTAAAGCCTTTATTTCGTACTGCAACCATCAAAAGATGTCTACAAACATTCCTTTCCACAAGCTGTGAATGACTGGAATGCTCTTTCAGAGTCTACAATACAAATATCTGACCCAGCTGTTTTCAAAGCTGAAATGTATAAATTTAACTTCAAAAAAATTGCACACACATACGGACCCGGTTCGTTTTTCCCCACCTGGGATGTTGAACTGTACTTAACCAGAACCCAAAAAAAGTAATGCAGTAAAAAAACAATTTTAAAAGAAATTGCAACCAACTTTTTTTTTTCCTTATCACCATCATGAATGTTACTGTGCACATGTACACAAACTACTCAAATCTAGTAGCTTGTTTCTAATAGCACAGCTGTTTGGAGGTCTCATTTATTATGAGAAAACCAGAATAAAACAAAAAATATCAACAGCGACACACTTTTGGCAACTAATTTGGGTTATTTATACCACTGACTTCATCCTGTGTAAATTTTACAAAATTTCATTGCGGGCAAATATGATTTTTCTTAAAAATCAATTTAACACGTCTTTCTATGTGAAATGGCAATATAGAGAGCGCTATAACATAGAAATCACGATCTTTGTAGGCGTATATGGCAAGATTCCTGCAATTGATTTTTTCTGATTTTTGCAGAGGTAATAGCTCTTACATGCCCCTACTTATATCAGTTGTCAAAAATGTGTCGCCACTGCTTAAATTGCTATAAATATAAAAGAGACGATTTGCGTGGTATCAAACAGCTGTGATAGGCTTACAATGCTCAGTGTAGAAATAGCTAGCCTCGATATAGAAAGAAAACCAAAATTCTTGCTGTGCAGGTTTGGTGTTTTTACATTTTGCTTTGCTATCAATGCCATAAGACTGGATACAAAAGTACCCAAGATTTCTGGGCTAGCCTGTTGCTGGTGTTCATCAAGCCAGTTTTGGAGTCAAAGAGCAAGTTGAAATGTATAATTCCTATTTACAGTAACCCCACTGCTTTCTCCACAACTCGCCCCACAACGCATTCCATAACTCGCTCCACAGCTTAATGCACACCTTGCCCATACTCTACTCACAACTCACAACTTAGGTAATCCTAAGGGAGAACAAGTGTACACTATGAGCTAGTAAAATCTCAATTCCCTTGGCACAGTTCAGTAGTTTTCATTCACCAATGTATTTAGAAAATACACCCCCTGGTTTTTTTTTTGGTATGATATATGATACCCAGATCACACAAGGTCAGTTCATGTCAATGTATGTACAAGTACAACCCACTGAACTGTGTCTTTGGTGGTTGAGCATATTGTAACTCATAGTGGTATAGGATACCTGTATATAGCTTCTGCCCCAAATTTGCTTAATGATTTTTTTCACAGATTTCCGCATCAAGATCTTCTAAGCAGAAGAAACGTAAAGTTGTAGCAGTATCTCTTTCAGATGAGGAATTTGATGAGATATTTGATGCTGTTTTGGACCGAGTCCAGAAAGAAGATGAAGGTATAGATTATCTGTTTCAGGCCTTTGATAGAACAGTATACAAATACTACATGGTTAGAGGGAAAATAAGGCACACTATTTTGCCGAGGTACTGGCTATGGGCCTATCACCCCGAACCCGAAGGGTGAGGGGTGATAGGCCCGTAGCCAGCACCAAGGGAAAATAGTGTGCCTATTTCTCGATATAAACCATGTAGTATTTGTTTTATTACACCTCACTGTGACTCTGGGGACGAGGTTGTAGGGAAACAGATCAATCTATTTCCCTAGGGAAATAGTTCAATCTATTTCCCTAGGGAAATAGTTCGCGTAATAGGAATCAGCCAATGAAATAGCATGATTATGTTCATGAATATTCATGAGGTCTTTGAGCTAATTACTTTAAGGTTGCTAAGCCTTAAACATAGCTTTATCAATTCCTTCTCAAGGTAACTTTCTATGTGATTACTAAACCTGCAAATCAAATGTGTTGCAAAATTTGGAATTTAAACTGGTTGTTCTTCAACTGGACACATACTTTGAAAGGTAACTTTCAGTTTAAATTGATGAAAGTAAACCACCAAGATACGTCACTCTCAGTCTCATGTCGTTGGAATTTTTTTGAGCCCAATTCACAGAACTTTCTTGAGCCTCATTCATCACCTTGTGTATTTATGTTTCTAAGAAGGGGCCAAAAATGTATAATGATTACAGATTCCACATAATCTGGAAAATGCTTTCCAGACCTAAACAAAAACAGAGAATTTAGATTGAAAGCCCAAAATTTCATTTTTGTGGGCCGCCAGCTAACCACTTAACAATCTGTTGTTCGTGTGGATGTGTGGATACCTGTGTGTATGTGTTTCACTAAATTGTTAAGTTTGTTTTTAATTGACCTCAATTGAAAAGTTAAAGTTCAATTGGAACCAAACTTGTGTCATATGTGCACCATGGGATCCCTCATATGTTGATGAGGTCAAAGGTCATGTGCCAAGGTCAAAGGTCATGTGAGGTAAGGTTGAAAAATAGGCTAAAAATGTAAAATTTACCTACATTGAAAAGTTGAAGTTCAAACTTGAGTCATAGGTGAGGTCAAGTAAGTTGTAAGATAGGCTGGGCGGCTCACAGCTTATATTCTTTGAATATATATAGTTAGCGCGAAAGCCGAGAACCACGAAATTCTAGTTTTGATATTACACAGGTCTGTGAGAGTTCAGCTTTTTAGCTGATTTCAGCTTTTTTATGCCTTCAAAAAGTAAAAATTTTAGCTTTTTCTTTCATTTTCAGCCTGTTTTTGACCTCTATACCCAGTTTTATACTATAATTCAGCTCTTTTTAGCTACTTTTTAAAACCCCACTCACAGGTCTGATTACAAAATTTTAACAAAAACTTCATTGGCATACCCAGGTGGTGCCTTTGGGTGCTTCAGCTCCCTGTTTTTGTGGGCCACCATCTTTGCTAGCAGGACCACTTTAGCATTGAGCTCTAATGCTGGGTGTATACATATGGATGGATGTTGCTATATTGCTGATCAAACAAAAAGGTCAACCCAAAGGCTAAACCTGATAGGTATGTAAAGGGTAAACCTGATAGGTATGTAGTGGCTGAATATAGAGAACACAAAAGCCGAGAACCACAAAATTCTAGGTTTTTTAATTTTATTTTTTGGCATAAAGGTGTGAGATCAGCTTATTATTGGCCTGGATTAGCCCCCCCCCCTTCCCCTCCCCAACCCGGTTGCACAGACTGTACACTCAGAACTCTGGATTTGAAGGTTTCTGGGTATGCCCTTGTATATACATGACAAGTGTGAAACTAGTTTCCCTCATACCTTCTGCTGCAGATAGTTTTACATTGCTAGTGTTGGTTGTTGCTTAGTCTCATAAAGGCATGTACCCCCATATCCCAACTAAAGCCAAATTTGACAACATCCACAGAAAGAATGCAGCATGGTGCCCAGCATGCCCATGAATCATGGTATTTCTGTTCTATGTCTAACAGTGTTTATTGAATATTTTCTTGCAGATGCCCTAGATGATGATGTAGCTGACAAGGCCACTGCTGATACTAATGGAAAAGTTGATAACAACAATGAGGTAATCAGTCAGCTTACAATATGTTCACAATCAACTGCGGTCACTTAATTGGTCAAGTCTTAATTTGGTGAAGAATTGGATTTCTACGTAATGAAAAATGAGTTTGGAGCAAGTTAAAGGTGGGGGACCCAATTGACAACCTCCTACACCCAAATTACTCTGTTAAAATTTAGATTTTGGTATCATAAGAAAGGTTGTATTTTTTTCATTACCCAAGTAAAATTTTCTGGCCAAGAAATATAAGTTTCCTTTTGATGTTATGAACAAAAATATCTCTAAATGTGGTCAACCACATTTGGAGATATCATATGGGCCAATTCAGTACACATTTGTGCTTCTACAATCCCAACAGCTGGACCGATTTAAAGTAAACTAGGGCTGTCGTCGTCATCTTATTTTTCTGTCGACATATCGCTAAAAAAAAAAATTCCCGACGGCGACATAATGTCGACATAACTTTAAGTTAAATTCGACCGGGCCGGGCGATTGCATCAATCAAACCCAAAAACGTCAAATGCACATGACCATAGTACCATGTGCTGCACCCATGAAGCTGACATCACACGCCAAAAACTTGCCCTAGAATATTCAATATAGCCTTCCCAATCTATGGAGAATACCAATTAAACTGTAACAGAAAGTACCCTTCACTTGAAAATTTATCCTAAATTCTAGAAAACTACCGTATATGTTGACTATTCCAATAGTATTTTGAGTTATATTCCTCCCCAATTGCCGTCCAAATTATTGGCGCAGCGCGCCGCCATTTTGAGAATCCTACTTGCGGGTTATTTTTTTTTTTTTTTTTTCGCATTGAAACAAATGTTTTCCAGAATATAGGCGACTAACCGAAATTACGTAATGCACAGGTAAAATAAATTAAAGTAGTAGTATTTTTTTCAAAAGTTGGATATACCTTCTCGCCCGTGGTATCTCTCACCCTCTATAGATACGAATACCAGGGGTACCCAATCACAATGGTTAATTACGATGATGTCATTTGGGGAATTAACCGATAACAACATGCGCGCGCAGCTATCATGGGCACATGTACGTGCATGCCTATGTATGCATTGGTACACGGTCATGTCAATGTCAACTCAAGCGTGTTGAGGACAGGGATCCGCGGCGAATTTGAAACACAGTCTTTTGCACGGCTGTGGTGCATTTATTTATTTAATAAATACTTGTTTTCATACTCTGGTACTGAAACATGGAATCATAATTAAAATAGTAATCAAAATGGGTAAGAAAAATAGATTGTTAGGTTGAAAATTTTTTTTGAGGCGATACTTCGTCATTTTGCCCCAGTTTCGTGTGTCGCCTGTGTCGATTCGGGAGAAAATATGGCGATATGTCGCAATATGGCTTGTCGCGACACGACTGTCGACATAAGGTGTGTCGATGACGGCCCTAAAGTAAACCAAAATTTGTAATTAGTGTTTTTCGTGATATGCTTCAATGTGAGGGAAAAAACAACGTAATAAATCGGACATGATCGACCACCTACCTCTGTCTAAAGAAAATGTGTGGGTATTGTTGTCTTTCATTGCCCATAGTAAAATGTTAACAGGAATTTTAACCTAGCAGTAGCATGTTTAAAGTCTTCACATTTGCAATTTTAAGAAAGCTTAATCCTTGGGTAGAGCATGGGTTGTACTAGCTTCTAACTGGGGACAAATCTTGATTTTTTTTTTAATTACAGATTCCATACTCTAGTGTTATAAGGGATTAACAACTGTTAAAGCATCCTGAAAAGTGAAAAGTAAATTTGGGCACCAAAACCTTAAGGGGGGGTGCAATGACCTCTTGTAACACAAACACAGCCCCTGGATAGGAGTCCAAAAAGGTCATTGTCCATACAGAAAAATGTTAACCTGGAATATTGAACTACCATTTGTAAAGTCTAACTAGCTTAACTAAACTTGGTGACTAAATCCTTAAAATTATAACTTGTTTGAAGTCTATTTGATGAGTCATAATTCACTTCAGTTATTTTATGAGTGTGGATGTGATTCCCATGTTTGTGTCTGCATTCTCATCTTAATATAGTTTACTCTTTGAAATCTGTATTTGTTGAATGTGTATACAAGAAGTGTGTAATTTGCTAATTTGCCAATGCTGAACCACATCAGTGTTGAAATTTGGACTAAGTTCCTGACAAAATAAATACTAATTTGTAATTTAATTATTGTGTTCAATTTTTTATGAATAGGATGAGGAAATGGAAGACAGTAACAGTGACAGGGAGGAGGTGGCAGACAATCAAGAAGAGGAAAGTGATAATGATGAAAACCAAGAGGTAGAGGATGATAATTTACAGGATGCAGGAGATGACCATGATGATGTACTCCAAGATGACCTAATGGCTGGGTAAGAAACAAAGAACTGACAAAAACTGAAAAATAAAGGGTAATGTATGCGATCTACTATTGGAGCTTCTGCAAATTGGTCCAATAGAGCATGTTCTGCACTTGGGCATAGTTCCTTCACTGTTGGATGTTTTGATTTTGCAGCAGAAAAAGTGGCACATTATATGGAGGAAAAACAAATCAGTTCCTCCAGTACTCATACACAGATTTTTTTCTTGCTCTATGTAAGCAACATTTAGATTCCCCAGTATTGTATCGCAAGCCATAAGGGTCATAACTTTTGCTGCAACGCTTTGTGAGAAAGTCACAAAGCGTTGTGAAAAATTCCCACAACGCACTGCCAAAATTTCACAATGCATTGCAGTGCAGGCCAATCAGAACAAGGGTTGGGCTACGGGGCTACTTGAGCCAATTATGTCAAAAAGTAGCCCCCTCGTGTAGTGTGTTTGAATGTCGCAATATGGCGCTGTTAAGCTCCTCCCTCCAAGTTGCATTGTTTCTGTCTAGTAATTATTAAGTTGTAAAGTCTCTAGCAATTTGGCCTACAGGCCACGATTTGAGATTAAAATAAACCTTGATTATTATTATTATTTATATATTTTACCATAGGCCAAAATTTCTCACAGGTGCTATGTTCTGAAAACTGAGGGCTAATCGCCCATATAGCCCTCATGTATTTTGAGCCCTGAATCAGAATGATGAATTTCTGTGATGTGTTTCAAAAAACAGACCCACAACATATTGCAACATATCCAGCAATTCATTGTGAAGGATTGCAATACAATGTCAGATTCCAAAAGCGTAATTGCAAATGCAAATGCAAATGGTGCGCCCGCAGGCGGAGTGCCCATCTCTCTGTCATTGGCGTTTGGGCCAGACTCCCTCATATAATGTTGCTGTGGGGGGTTCGCCACTCCTCCCGCACAGCGAGAAAAAAAAAAAAAAAAAAAACTCATACACAGATTTTTTTCTTGCTCTATGTAAGCAACATTTAGATTCCCCAGTATTGTATCGCAAGCCATAAGGGTCATAACTTTTGCTGCAACGCTTTGTGAGAAAGTCACAAAGCGTTGTGAAAAATTCCCACAACGCACTGCCAAAATTTCACAATGCATTGCAGTGCAGGCCAATCAGAACAAGGGTTGGGCTACGGGGCTACTTGAGCCAATTATGTCAAAAAGTAGCCCCCTCGTGTAGTGTGTTTGAATGTCGCAATATGGCGCTGTTAAGCTCCTCCCTCCAAGTTGCATTGTTTCTGTCTAGTAATTATTAAGTTGTAAAGTCTCTAGCAATTTGGCCTACAGGCCACGATTTGAGATTAAAATAAACCTTGATTATTATTATTATTTATATATTTTACCATAGGCCAAAATTTCTCACAGGTGCTATGTTCTGAAAACTGAGGGCTAATCGCCCATATAGCCCTCATGTATTTTGAGCCCTGAATCAGAATGATGAATTTCTGTGACGTGTTTCAAAAAACAGACCCACAACATATTGCAACATATCCAGCAATTCATTGTGAAGGATTGCAATACAATGTCAGATTCCAAAAGCGTAATTGCTAAAAAAGTGGTTTATTTTTATACATCATTCCTGAACTTGATTGATATTGGTGTTAGTAGTAGTGTAGTAAACCAAATTTCCCCAAATCTGTTTTTTCCCCATAAATGGGGGTGGCCGGATTCACCTCACACTCGCAGCAACTGCCCTTACTCCTTCCTTCCACTTCACCCGATTCAATGCATCCTCCTTTCTCAACCTAAGCCTCCTACTCTCCCCCCCCCCACTTGCTTCTTCCATGTCTTCTTTGGACGTCCCCTCCTCCTCAAACCTCCCACCTCAAACTCAAAAGCCCTTCTTAAGGCATGCTCGTCATCCTTCCTCACACATGCCCATACCAACGTACACTAACCTTCGCCAACCGGTCCATTGCCTCTTCCAAACCCAACATCTGCATCAAGTCCTCAGTCTTCATCCTATTAATCAACTTCACACCACACATCGCTCTTATCATTGCTCTCTCTGTTATCCTCAGAATCCCCATCTCATTTTTGCTCAGACACCACGTCTCGCTCCCATACAGCATCACTGATCTCACACAACTCTTATACACCATTCCTTTCATCTTCAAAGGATATCTTTTCCCTTGCAACAACTCCCCACATTCCTTAAACTTCACCCACCCATACCTCATTTATAGCTGTCACAGCCACATCGCATCCACCACCCCCATTCAGAATGGGGTGGTATTCAGAATTCAGAATGGGGGTGTTATTCAGAATACCAACAAAATTGTGCCATCTGCTGTTAATAGATTTGGGTGGTCCTATTTTCCAGTTACTTGTTCTAGCAACGATCAGCATACTATAAAAATATGGTGCGCAGCAAACTTTTTTATTTTTTCAATCGCGATGAAGCTTTGTGATATCGGCCCATTTTGCCTGATGCCCTACATGTGAATACCCATTGCATGGGCTATGTTTTGGCTCACAGGTGGGACTGTTGGGCCACAATTTTGGCCGCCCTCTAAAGAGCAAAAATGTTCATTGTCTGTCTTGAACAGATTCAGAGATCTTCAGACACCAACATTTGAAGATGATGAGAAGGATTTTCAGTGCATGACACCACCCAGGCTCTCTCATCGCAAATCCAAGGCAGTGAAGAGAAGACGCAAAAATGATGGCAAGCAACCAAACCGTAAGCTTGCATTTTCACCTCCGACTGGTAGGCTTGAATTGTATCAGGAAAGCTCAAAATAACTTACCATTCATTCATTCCTGTTTGTTGTCATAAAATGGATGATTTTCTGGTAAATTGTCAGTTTTTCTTTTTTATATATGGCCATGTGTCTTGAACTGGGGCCTGCTCTAGGGTGGAGCAGTTTCATATTTTAGACAAATCTGACATGTCTGTAATGATTAGAGTACTTAAATGTGATTGAATACTTCCAAGTAAGCACTCATTTTAAAGTCTATTTAGTTAGCTTTAATTTGATACCAAAATTATCTTGATCAAACTTCAGTAATTAAAATTATGAATAATTAAGTAAACGAAGGTGGAGGGTGGAGCAATTGGGACACGGTACCACATGTAAAGTCTATGGGAGAATGTGAAGCTTCCGCTCATATTGTTTCTCTTTATCTTAACAATCATTTCTTTATTTGTATTATCAAATTAAAGCTAATTAATTGCCCTTTAATTTGAGACCATAGATGTTGTTGTGAGACTTTAATTAAAGAAATTATAATCAATTAATTGACTAATTAACAAGCTTAGTCTGGATTAAAGACACTATCAGTGATCTACCGGAAAGAGTCAAAATATTTGAAATTTACAGGAATAGCTTGAAAGTGAAGGATAGGTCTGTAGAATTCTCATAAGTTATTTTTTCCAACCGAAAAAGTTAGAAAACTAAGATAACAGCAATATTCAAAGATATGACTCCCCATTGAATGGCGTGTAGTAGTAAGTGTCCGAACGGACAGTTATAATTAAAATATCCGATTTTGTCTTTATTAGGCTGCTTTTGGTCGTATCACTTGTAGGGCATGTTAAGACACCTGTAACTGTTACAAACATGCAAATATCTGATTTTTGATGATTTTTTCGATTTTCTGCTTTAGCAAATCACTGATAGTGCTTTTAAGTGTACAATGGGACACGATAAACGTATGATATGAGAAAAAAATGTTTATTCAGCTCATTAAGTTTCTTCATACCATTTAACAAGATAACAACTTAAAACTAATTAATTACACAGAGTAGGTATGAGACTAGCGCATCGTACACTGGAGGGGGGGATATATAGAGCTATAACGATACAAACTAGTACACGAGATCATTACTGATACTTGCCCGCATTTCTTAACATATTATAATTCAAAGTGGAGAAAGAAACACGCATCGCATACTAAAAAAAAAAAAAAAAAAAAAAGCAATATTCAAAGATATGACTCCCCATTGAATGGCGTGTAGTAGTAAGTGTCCGAACGGACAGTTATAATTAAAATATCCGATTTTGTCCTTATTACAAACATGCAAATATCTGATTTTTGATGATTTTTTTTTTTTTTTTTTTTTTGATGATTTTTTCGATTTTTTGCTTTAGCAAATCACTGATAGTGCTTTTAAGTGTACAATGGGACACGATAAACGTATGATATGAGAAAAAAATGTTTATTCAGCTCATTAAGTTTCTTCATACCATTTAACAAGATAACAACTTAAAACTAATTAATTACACTTCAATTCAATGCCTAACATAGGCCTAATATTATAATTAAACTCATTAATTAATAAATTAGACAAGCTGGGATGCAGAGGAAATGGGACACAGTACCTCTCAAATTTTATCAGTGAAAATTGGGTCTGTTTTACTTGGTAAAAGACACTTTTGAACCTGTCCAGTTTTAAATTATATTTTCTTCAATTATAGATTTCAATATTCTAAGATTACCAAAATTAAAGTTCTTGATTAAATAATTACACTATTCTTAATTAATCAAATGAAGAACCAGAGTGGAGAAGGAATGGGGGCAAGCTGCTAGATCGAGATGAGACATGTAAGCCCCTAACATAACTGCAAATGCAATTAGAGTTAGTTTGGATGTTGTATGATTACATACAATAAGTCAATTGTGAAAATGTTTACTTTTCAAATTAAAAGGGGGTTAGATTATACTTTTTTATACTCTTTAATCCAGACTTGTTGATGCTTAACATGAGATCTGCCAATTTAGAGCACCAACCCACTGAAAATTTGCACATTGTCTACAGTAAAACCTTTCTTTCTTCAGGGTATAGCTCCGATGATGTTTACATTTTATAATGGTTATTAGATTTACTTTGCACAATAGTTCATGTGCTGCTTCAGTGGAAGCTACTTGCTAGAAGTTTTTAAGCAATCTTCGGACTTTTTGAAATATGGCATACTTTTTGATGTCAATTTTGCATTACCCATTGCCTTCCCAAAATCATAAAATAGTTTCTTGCAAGAGGTATCCCTTTCAAACTAGTCTTGTTAGATTGACACATACCTCTTATTTTCATAAATAAACTAGTGTTTGAGATAGGTTCTTTGGTTTGATGCTAGGCTATTTTGAAGAGATACACTTTTTGTCTACTTTGTTTCATGAGTATTTGTTGATCATAACTTCTTACTACCTAACCCAAATGAAATAGCCTATTTGGAAAGATTGGACAATTTCCTTTCAAAAAAAATGTATAATTTTCATATGCTAGCATTTTAGTTTGGAAGTTATAAAGGTTTAAAAGAAAATGATGCGGATACTTGAAATTTGCATACGAAACGCAAACAGGCCCCACTTCAATACGCAATGGCCATATTTAATAGGTATGTAATGTAATAATTATAAAATCTTTAGGTGGATTACTATACCCACGTTAAAAGATATCCCACTGCAATCATGAAGCCCTCAAGTAAAAGGATGCTGGGTGATATTATTTCACCTTACTTTAATCTCCTGATCAAAAAGAAAAGTGCTAGTGTGTGCATATAAATTGGAATCCAGTTTTTTTAGAGTTACTACATTAAAAAATGTCAACAGGAAGTTACACAACGATTTAACTAGCTCTTGCAGTAGGTCTACTCCAATGTATGTAAATCAATCAATTTCTGCCTCTCCTCATAAAACTTAATCTTTGATCAGAATGGTTCTCGTAATCAAAAAATAAAAGTAAACAAAATGCTACTTTTGACTACAAGCAGAGATGCTACGTCTAATGGTCAACTTTAAAAACAAATGCCACACCATGAAGTCTGTATGAAAGAGGAGCAGTCTATTAGTTTCGCACCTAATCAATCCAGGGTTTGCTAATGGAGAAGAGCTGACCCCTATGATTTCAAAGGTAATTGGGATTATTTTCCGGGTATGTCTGTGTTTCCTTCTTAAAATAACAACCCCTCAAGCATGAAGCTGCTCAATGAGTCTTTGGGTTAATCAGAGTGTGGCCTTTCTGGAATTTCCGCATATCTGGCCTAATTCAGAATATTCCGAAATGTATTTTTTTTTTTTCAATTTCGAGATCAAAGTGTTAATGATAAAAAATAAACTGCATCAAAATCCAGTTTTGAAGTCAATTCCTTAATAGAGGGGCTTATACCCCTAAAATCTTGTAAGAAAATACGTTCCCTAGAGCTTCACACCAGATGCAAGCACCGATAAAATTTGGCTTTGCCGGCAGTTCAAATTTTGGATTTTCAGGAATGGGACTACTCCTCTGTTAGCATTTCTATTCATTGGGGAATAAAAGAAAAAAAATATGCGTTACTACCAATCAGTTTTTGCAATCGTCATGGATTTTACTACGAAAGCAAGAAGCTTAAGTAAGACCAAATCAACAACCAGCTTGAAAGGTCCATCATCGCGCAAGAAAAAACGTCTTCAACAGCGCAGTGTGGAATACTGGGTGTGTGGGTAGCAGTGCATGAGTAGGACCTGCATGAAATGGCGCTAGATCTCACTCATATCACCGACCTTTCACAAGTGCCTGAAGTCTGGATGTGTGAAATGAACAAAGTATGGGAACTTGGGGCTAGATTCAAGGAAGTAAGAATGTAATGAATGCGGTGACTTTAGACCAAAAAAAAACAAGTTTGTCTCAGAAGAAATGTGAAAAATGGCAATGCAAAATGCTTTTTTTTCCCTTTTTAATGTGAATGCGGGATTTAAAAAAAAATTATTGCATTTTTGACCCACTTTTTTTTTTCTGAATTTAAAAAAATCAATTGAGTAAAATCTAAAAAAAGTTATGCGTTCAAAGACCAATTTTAAACAAAATATGTGCGGTCTTCTGAGAGTAACTTGTTTTTTTTTCTTGGCCTTACCGATGTCGCTGTGGGGGCTCATACACACGGATCCTCACATCTGACGGTTCAGGTACGGTGTATCCCAATATGTTCTTAGTATGGGAGGCACTGGGGTTGTCTTTCTCTTCTACACATGTATCTCTTGGTCACAATATATATGTTTTAATTTCTACTTAAATTATTCTCTTAAGTTTTCTGAAATTTCTTGGTATTCTCATTTCCTCTCTCCCCATAAGTTTCCGGCTTCCTGAGCCACTCATTATCTATGGACCATAATTCATCAATGTTACAGGCTTTGTTCCAATTGAATTTTAATTAAACTTTCAAATTTGGCTGTGAACTAAAGCATGAATTCTAAAAGTATATGCTCTATCAAACTTATCTTTAAAGGTCATGGTCCCTCCTTGTAGACTTGATACAAACCACATCAATTCTATTTGCATTTCCTGGGACCTTTAAGACACTGTTTTTTGGAATTAAAAAATGTTTGTTTTTCCTTGGATTATTGCTGCTCTTAATTTTCAGATTCATTGCACAACAAGTGTGAAGATAAAAAATAAACTGCATCAAAATCCAGTTTTGAAGTCAATTCCTTAATAGAGGGGCTTATACCCCTAAAATCTTGTAAGAAAATACGTTCCCTAGAGCTTCACACCAGATGCAAGCACCGATAAAATTTGGCTTTGCCGGCAGTTCAAATTTTGGATTTTCAGGAATGGGACTACTCCTCTGTTAGCATTTCTATTCATTGGGGAATAAAAGAAAAAAAATATGCGTTACTACCAATCAGTTTTTGCAATCGTCATGGATTTTACTACGAAAGCAAGAAGCTTAAGTAAGACCAAATCAACAACCAGCTTGAAAGGTCCATCATCGCGCAAGAAAAAACGTCTTCAACAGCGCAGTGTGGAATACTGGGTGTGTGGGTAGCAGTGCATGAGTAGGACCTGCATGAAATGGCGCTAGATCTCACTCATATCACCGACCTTTCACAAGTGCCTGAAGTCTGGATGTGTGAAATGAACAAAGTATGGGAACTTGGGGCTAGATTCAATGAAGTAAGAATGTAATGAATGTGGTGACTTTAGACCAAAAAAAAACAAGTTTGTCTCACATCAAAGAAAATGTGAAATGGCAATGCAAAATGCTTTTTTTTTTTTTCCCCTTTTTAATGTGAAATGCGGATTTAAAAAAAAATTAGTGCATTTTTGACCACTTTTTTTTTTTTTTTTTTTTTTTTTTTTTTTTTTTTTTTTAATTTAAAAAATCAAATGAGTAAATCTTAAAAACTTTGCGTTTCAAGACCATTTTAAACAAAATATGGTGCGTCTTCTGAGAGTAACTGTTTTTTTTTCTGGCCTTACCGTGTCGCTGTGGGGGCTCATACACACGGATCCTCACATCGGGACGGTTCAGGTTACGTGTATCTCCCATGTTCTAGTATGGCATGCACTTGGGGGTTGTCCTTTGCTCTTCTACACATGTATCTTCTTGGTCACCATGTTTTTTAATTTCACTTAAATATTCTCTTAAGAAGTTTTCTGAAATTTCTGGATTTCAGTTCCCTCTCTCTCCCCATAAGTGTCCCCGGCTTCCTGAGCCAACTCTTATCTATTGGACCATAATTCATCCAATGTTCATCTTTGTTCCAATTGAATTTTAATTAAACTTTCAAATTTGGCTGTCACTAAAAGCAATGAACTGCTAAACAAAGTATATGCTCTTAAAATCAAACTGTCTTTAAAGGTCCCTGAAATGAGATGTAAACCTACTCCAAATCTTTGTGGGACATGCATTGCAATAACATAAATAACACTACCAGTGGACATCATTTGTGACACTATTGATTTTCAGATCCGTTGTCATGAATAGTTCACCAGTCCCGGAATTTTCTATTACTACTCTCAATGGTAACCACCCTTATGTCATCACTAACGCCAAATATTGGATGCTTTTGTCCCCTCCTTTAGACTGGATACAACCACCTCAATTCTATTTGCATTTTCCTGGGCCCTTTAAGACACTCGGTTTTTTGGAATTAAAAAATGTTTGTTATTCCTTGGTTATTGCTGCTCTTATTTTCAGATTCATTGCACAACAAGTGTGAAGCTCCCGAACAAGACTACCAATCCCTGAGTTGTGTTCAATCAGATTCACAGAGGGCTCTATCGTGTGGGCAAAGATGGGAGGATATCCATGGTCAGTCATAAACCAAACCCTTTTGGTTCTCTACAGCCAACTGGTATTTGCTCAAATAAAAGTTTTTTTCTTACAAAAATTACTAAAATGTGTCTTTTTCATGACCATATTCAACATCGGCATGAAAAATGCATTCAATAAAGTCCAAACATGCCTTAGTCGTAGGCCAGTGGTTCTTGAGAGGCTGATCCCACATGACTAGGATCTTTGGAAGTCTCTCACAAACCAAGACTTAAATACTAATCTCTAACAATTTACTATGGTTGAAAGCATTCATATAATAATAAAATATAAAAAAAGGGAATTTTTTAGTTGAGACAAACTATAGTTTTGTTAGAAGCATATCAATAATAAAAATTCCTTTAAAAAAAAGAAAGGGGTGCCCAAGGATGAGTCTTGTTTGGGGGGGGGGGGGGGGGGGTTGTTCTAAAATGTTGTTGGGAAATACTTAGTAAGAAAGAAACCGGTAAGACACAATATCAGATTGAATTCGTGAAGTTTTATTGCAACTTTGCTTAGTACAAAAGTGTTTGAAATAATTAACACTACACGAAACATACACAGGATGGGTAGTGCAAGCTTTCCATGTTTCATTTGCCCATTTCAATGAACCATGGCGCAGTGGCATCATGTTTTAATCAATATCTTTAAAAATCAAATCCCAATGGATTTCCAGAATTAAATCCAGCAAGTGGTCCCACTGAGATTCGATCCGGGACCCTTTGCTCCAGAGTAAGCTTGCTAACCCTAGACCACGCACTAGTCCTCGAGCAGTTTTAGTTGTTATCACCACCTTAGGTTCCCTGTCTGACTACCGACCACAGGGCCCCTTTGCAACTATAACCAGGGCCCTCTTTACTAGCGCCCAAAGTCCCAAGGTCTTTGCTTCATTTCTAACTAGCCAAGACCCCTTCACAACTGTCTTGGAGCTCCTCACAGCCTGTCACAAGTGTCCCCTTCCCACTAACACAAATCCCCTTCTCTCTCTACAAAGAGCCCTTTCCCAACTACCCAGGTTCCTCCTTCCAATACCCATGGCACATTTCTACATTACCACTCCAACCTCCACGCCTTATCCTTTTTTATCTATAGGACATTCCCCACTACCCCTCCCAACTACCCATGGTCCTTTTTGTATTACAATTGTTCCCGTTATGCGCTATATGATATTAGGCAGAAGCGCTTGACGGAATATAAATGGCAATACCCTCATTTGCGTACCATGAAACACCTCTACCAGATTTCCTTCTCACCTCCCAGGCTTCATTTCCTTTCCCAACCTATCCCATCCCCCTGGGTTCTCTTTCCAACACGCCAGGGTGTCCCATTAGACAAGGGTGTTTGCCAATCACCCCTTCCCCCAACACAACCCATCCAATTCAGGTTTCTCATTTTCAACACCAAATTGAAAATGAAAAATTAACTGAAAAAAAACACTATATTTTAATTTATTTTTATAAAATTGAGTGTATATTTGTTTTTTTGATCATTTTCATTTTTTTTATTATATATGTTAAATCTTATTGTATTTTGGGTCACTATTTGTCACATTCTATTTTTTATTTTATAATTTTTAACAAAACATTTTTCTTCGTATTTCTTTTTTGATGTATTTGTCTTTTTTTTTTTTTTCATTTTTAATATTCGGGTTTTAAAAAACCCCCAAAAATAAAAAAGTATACTTTTTATTTTTTAATTTTTGCTCATTTTAAATGCTTATTTTATTGTTTCATTAATTTGTGTTCGTATTCGTATTTTGATTATTATCTATTTCTTTTAACTTTTAATTACTTACTAACGTTGTTCATATTTATGCTCGTTTTAATTGTTTATATTTATTATTGCTGTTTTTTTATTTTAATTAGTTTGTTAATAATACCACGCCACATCTTTCCTGAACAAAGTCCTTGCTTTTCATATTTTATCCACATGTATTTTTGTGTATTTTAGTTGCATTTGTTATTATTGTTTTACATTTATTTTTGTTTATTAACTGTTGTGATTAGGCCAAAGGAATGGGATTATTAGTTTCCAGTCACCCTCTCCACCCTTAATTTCATTGTTTGGCACAACTTCATTATTTTGGTTAAAAGTCATATTTTGCGGAATCTTATAAAGAATCACTAACTCCTCGAGCTTCTCATAATATCAGCATGTCGTTCTGACATTTTACCATATTTTTGTGGCTGAGGGGTTTTACTTAGTGTTAATAATGAAAATTTTAGATTTCCCTACCAATGCTCCTGATCATACTCCTCGATCCGACTTACAATATTCATCTTGAAAAATTGCTTTTTTTTGAAGGAAATTTACTTAAATTAATCCAAACTGTTATAAAGTCTGAGGTTAGATATATGAATTTAAGTTTAGACCCATCTTATACCAATGACCTAAACATTTATAATTACTCTTGAAATAATGAATAATGAATAGTGACCTCCTCCTTTTTTTTTCGAACAGTCAACCGGAAACTAACAATCCAATTCCTTGGCCTTAATAATCTTTTGTTTTTCTTTAAATCTGCTTATATTTTGATGTATTTTTTATTAATTTTAAAATTTAATATTGTTTTTTTCTTTTAAATTCTTATTTGTTACCGCTTTCTTTTTTATTTATCTTTTAGCGTGTTCTATTTTTTCACCTCATTGTTCATGGTTTAATTCTTTTGATTTGTCTTTTGTATTTTATTTATATTTACATTTTATTTTCTTTTGTTTCCATTGTAATTTTGTTTTATTATTATTAGTTTAATCAACTTATCTTTATTTTTTATTATTTTAAAGATTTTTATTTTTATTTAGTTCTTTTTATTTTAGTACTTTGTTTATTGGTGTATTTTCATTTAGTTGCATTTGTTATTATGTATTTACATTTATTTTTGTTCATTACTTTTGTTATTAATTTATTTGCTATATTATTTTATGTATTTTTAATTAATTTAAGTTAATATGTTGTTCTTTTAAATCTTATCTGTTATTTGTTTTTTCCCTTTTTTATTTGTAATTTAGGCGTATTTCTCTTTTTTTCACTAAAAAAATAAAAAAATTAAAAAATATTTTTGAATTTTTACTTTTGTTTTTAATATATTTAAATTTTGTCTTTGTTCTTCCGTTGTAATTTTGTTTCTTATTATTATTTTTCCATTTTGGCCTATTATTCCCACCGTCGTGATCAATTTAAACTGTGTAGGTTGTTAAAAAAGGAAAAAAGGGGGGAAAGGGAGAAAAAAAGCAAAACAACTGCACATATTCCTTCCTGGTAACAAACCTCAAACAAGAACACAACTAAATAACAACAAGAAAAATCAAACTTTCAAATCTTACCGATTTCCCCGAACTCAGGACCAATGGGGGGTATAATGCAAGTGTGTAAGTACCTTAGACCGCTGCGCTACATATGAACTTGCTATACATATATCCGTGTAATCTGCTCACTTGGTCACAAGGTGATGGAAGACAACTCGATGTCACGATTGACATGACCCAATATGCGTGTTACGTGGAGGAAAACATTATACAAGTGTTTTTAAAACGTTAAAAAAATGCCTTAGATTTCGCGAAGGAAAAATGGAGAACTTCTTCTTGATTAAATCCATGCCGAAAGAAATTAATTTTTAGGTCCATCGGGTATCTCGAGCCACCCCTCATAAGTTTTTCACCATATTTGGAACCTCCGCTACTTACCATATAGCGTGATGTAACGTAGAAATCCCCAATTTTGGCTAAGTTTTCCTACTTCGGTCCGGAAAGTGTTAGTCGTGTCACAGAGACTGCGAAAGATATTACATGGAAATATCCATGTACAAGGTATTGGGAAGGGAATTTTTTCCAATTTACTTATGTGACTTTTTGCACATACGTTAGCCCGAGGCATACATGAACGAACTATTTACACAGAGTGAGTAGGGGCTTCATATCCCTCTTAACTTTTACGATTTTTTTAAAGAGAAAATGGAACCATCAACCTCTCTAGAACCTAATACACTTATCGGGAAAACAAGCAACGTATAACTTACCCACCACAAGATTGACCACAGCATACTCACCAGCAAGAACTGGAAGAAGAACTATTCCAGATATTTTGCATGCTGACAGACTAAGTATTTTAACAGGATTCGGCACACTCACCACCTGATCATAACCTTTTGTTTTAAAATCTTCTAAAGCCCTTCCCAAATGTACAGCTCCCACGTTCATCAACATTGTCACCCAATGCTTCATTTTTATTTTCTTAATTTTACTTTTTTTTTTTTTTTTTTTTTTTTTTTACAAATGTTTTCAAAAATGTTCATGCCACGCCATTGCACTATTTCAATTCATATACACTTGAACCTTCGTTACTTAATGACATCTTACTTTCATTCAACCGTATTGAATCGTAAATATCACATTTTATAGAAGTGTGCAATTGCAATTATCTATACAACCTAAAAAATTAGATCAAAGTCAGACGCATCTAGGTAAAGGTCACTTACCAAAATCACGTTTTTACTCCACAGCCAATGGATTGAAATATTGGTGCGAAACTTTACAGATGGGGTGTTGGGATGAAGGCCGATCTAGTCAGATGAAAACTTTAGATCCTGATATCGGGCCATCCCCCTTAAAAGCATCGTTAATTCATGCACTCACTAATAACGATTTAAAGATGCTGTAACCATCAAATCACTGTAAAAAATTACAAATAAAAATATTCCTTGAACACATATACTATTTCATAATTTTTCGTCAATAGTTCGTTTTTACGTGTTAATCCAATATGGCGATTGTCTAAATTGGGATTTCTGGGCCGCCCTCCCCTGTTCCTGTTTACTCCCTCTATATTCATGTTTTTATATTTTAGTGTTACCCCCGTCCGTGTTTTTTTCACACCGCTCACGACGCTAACCATGTGTGGAAGTGTGAATCGCTTTGTATTTCTACTCTTTTGAACATTAATATCTTTTTTGTAAACTGTACGTCATGTTTTTGCTGTCCTATCTTTTGACACATATCCATATACGTACAAATTGCACAACATTTCATAAACTATCATACAGTCGATTTTTAGAGATATAAAAAACGCCACGAATATTTTCTGCAACACTGCTATTTGAAAAGAGGTCAAAACCCAAGCGAATATAGCTGTAGGCCCGTAGGCTACCCCTCGCCCAAAAACTTAAAATGCCGCTTAATTTTACCATGATCATTAATATAACGTTTAATTCATGTTTAATGGTTTAAAAATTGTTTATGCTTTGTTTTTGCTGTTATGCATTAATTATGCTTGTTTTTGCTGTTAGCAGTTAAACTTGTTCATTTATTCTCTGTTTAATCTTATTACTTTACTTATTAAAGGCTGACTCAGAGATTTTTTTTAAATTATTTTTTTTATGTAAAAAAAAAATTAATTAAGATATCAACTAAAAATAAAGATAATAACCTAAATGGCTCAATTCCAAAGTGTGAGATGAATCAAATTTTTTCGTTTTGATGAATTCAGAAAACATTTATGTGTAGTATAACAGTACCATAGGCATACTGTGTGGTCCATAACTAAAATTCGGGATCTGGAATTTTATGACAAAGTTGTGATTTTCTATTTGAGCTTAGCTATGTCACACGGTGATTAGCATATGGACAAGCATTTGGAATATGCAAAAAACATGACTTATTTGAAAATTGAGGGTGACCTTCCTTGGGAAATCTCTGAGTCTGCCTTTAGGGACACAGGCCGCCCCCCCCAAAAAATCTTAAAATTTTGCTAAAATTGATTAGATTTTTTTAATTTGTTATTCTTTAATTACTCCTTCATTTTTAGTCAGAAGTATTTGATTAATAGCTATATGACATCCATGTACCACAAGTACATCAAGAACATTTAAGGCAGTGATAACATAACTAAGAAGGTCAGCATGGATCAGTCTGAAGGATTGAACATGTGCACATCTCTGTATTTTTTGCATTCGGTTGTGCAACTATAACCTTGAATGGTTGTCATTTTCCCTGAGTCATTTTATTACAAAATTACTCAATTTACATACAGAGAAACTGTTTTCAAGGTTTATAGTTCAAGGTTAACAGATGTAAAAGGAATACTAACATGCAAAACATCCTGCAGTTTTTGACACAAAAATGAGGCCACCCTATATATGAAAAATTGCCAGTGTTTCCTTTATGCATCCAAGTTCAGATTGATGTAGACCATGTCACATATGTTATTATTTTTGCAAGGATTCCTTAATTGCATCATACCAGTGGCATTCTTGAATTACAAAGATACCAAGTGCTAAAGAGGATTACCTGTTGTTTGTAACCATTAAAGGTGCAACGAGAGATTTTGAGGCACCAAATTTGTGCATAATAGTAATTTCCTAGAGATTAGACACTCAATGAACTTCTTACCTTGTATTTGGTTACAGAAAGGCTTGAAATAGAGAAAAAAGGTGATTTTGATTTGCTTATATTTCAATGTAAAACATAGTCGGAATTTCGTATTTGCGCCCTATAGATTAGAAATTTCACATTGTTGTACAAAGAAACAATTCTCACTTAATCCTTTCGATGGGGAATGTTTTTGATAGAAAGCTTTAATCAGGGCAAAAATCAGTACTTAATTTTTTTAGAACACCTGATATGCGAATCTCTTGTTCACCGTTAAGGACGGGCCCATAGGTACAGGACAAGACACTAAATAGGTCTACAGTTCATTCTTGTCAACATTGGTTAATAAAACAAATGACAACATATCGTCTTAACGAGCATGAGGAGATTTCCAGAAAGAAGGCGCCCCCAATTTTTGTCGAACCCCAGTTTTTTATCATATTTGGAATTCTTACCAGTGTACTCAGATCACACCTGAAATTAAAAAAAAAAAAAAAAGAAATAAGCCCATCGCCCGTTTATGTAGTATAGATGATTTAGTACTTTCTGTCGTGCACGACGAAAGTCAAAGCAGGTGTTCTATGGGGAGGATTACGATAGCAGCCAAATTCAAACAAGGTTTGCGGTTTTCTTTTGTACTTGTTTGTTCAATAAGCCTTCGAAACGTTCTCGGTAAGGGGTCTACAACCGATTCCGTTAAATTTGAGAGAAATTCGTACCTCAAAACAAAATTTCTCCTCCTGTCACTTAAATGCCCAGCATATTTCCGTTTCTCATATACACCAAAATCACAAATAACAGTGATCATATTTTTACATTTTAAATTACTTCTGGCAAATCCTCTAATCCTATTTATCATTTTTTTTGCAGATTTGAAAGCAAGTGTAATGTGGGCATTTTCCAAAAAAAAACCATGATTTTCAAGTCCTGGCCCGATCGCGAATAGCCTCTTCCCCAGAAGCCCCAGATTTTACCGGAATTGTTTTTGTGATCACCATTTTTGTATCAGAAGAAAGGTAGATTTTCTCATTTACCCTGTGAAATCTGGTAGAGACAAGGATGTTTAGTTTGGGAAGTTATAAGCGAAAAATGTGCCTCATTTTGGTCGACCAATATTAATTTTACACAGTACTCCTATGGGGCTTACAAAATCACGTGTTTAGCTCTCACGCATCAAACGATTGAAATACAGTGCGAAACTGTTTACAGATGGGGGTTTTTGGAGTGGAGGGTCACTCTATCAATATGAAAACTCATATCCTAAAATCGTGCCATCCCACTTTACACATTCTTGGAAAATTGCCCATAGTATTGAGTTAGGATACCCCCACAGCATAAAATTGCTTCATAATCTGTAGAAAAATAAAGAACATGAAGGGTTGGCAAGAAAAAAATCAAACGTAAAAATATGAAACCTCCGTTTGTGAGTTCTGAAACCAACCTGCAAATGTTAAACAAAAAAATATTTATTGGGAAAATGATCTTTAGCCCTATTTAGTAACTCTTGAGCTACCTATAGACTTCTATTAAAGGCCACTATCAGTGATTTGCTAAATCATAAAATCGAAAATATCAAAAATCAGAATTTTACATGCCTGTAACAAGTACGGGTAACCTATGATAATACCAGAACAACCTAATAGCACAAATTGAAATTTTATTCATTACTGTCGAACGGACCTTACTACAACCCGATTTTCAATGAGAGTCATATCCTTTGAAAGAACGCTGTTTCCTCCTTTGCTGGCACTTCTTCACCTATGGAAAAAGTAACTTATAAAATTATGCAGACTTACCTTTAATGTTATGCATTTCCTGCAAATCTCAAATATTTTGACTCTTTCTGGTAAACACTGATAGTGTCCTTTAATTTACATGTCAAACCAGGTCTTACTGTTTGTTTTGCCTAGTTCCAATATTTGATGTTAACTAATTCACTAGACATAGGCTCAGTTGGAGCTGCCTGTTAACACTGCATCAGTTACACATATGTTTCAGTCAGTAGTCAGGGGTTCTCAATAGCAGCCCGCGGCCAAATCCGGCCCGCCAACCATTGATTTTGCCTTGACTTGCTCTAACATATAAAGGGAAACATAAAATTTCAAGGTGTATTTGCCCTCAAGTAGGGAACTTTCAAATTCAAACATTTTGGCATTCTCGGCCCTTCAGCTAATATATTTGAGAACCCCTGCAGTAGTCGCAAGGGTAGCTGCTGGTAATATCACATGGTCGACATGGTTTTCACATTTCACATCAATACTTCAAAGTGACTTTTTGCCAACAATTGCCCATTTTTGTGTCGTCTACAAAATTGAAGGGAGTGTGACTCTGGTTCGTATGTCTGTGGGGGTATCTGTGTGGTGTGTGTGTCTGGGTCACAAATGGTTAACCCTAGTGCATGCCATATGAGTTCTGTAAGGTCTATGATGATGTAACTTGGTGGAAAGTAGGGGGTGGTGACATGTTGGTGACTCATGTGACCTTTGGCCAGTCAAATGTGAACCCTTATATATTTCATTGCCGCATGAGTTCCATAGGGCTACGCTGATGTAAGTTGGTGAAAAGGAGGGGGTTGGGTGACATGTTGGTGACCTCAGGTGCCCCATTCACAAACCACGACGTCAGACGACACTTGCGGTCCGGGGACCGCAATGTATTTTTGACATGACTGGTCAATACTGTTTGCTCTAATTCAGTTTTTAATGTAAAGTATTTTGGTTGATATGCTTTTTATCTCTCTCGCAGACCAAGTATTCTTCATTTGCATTGATTTTTACTGATTTTCCTTGTTATGCATTGAGATTTGATTGTTCAGTTAACAACCCTGGCAGGTGAGTTAATAAGAAGGGAACATGGTGCAAGATACCGGGGGAATTATTTTAGGGTGTTGTTGTTTCTGCTGTTATTGTGTTTAATGTTTACTGTTTATAATAAATATTTTGCTATTCATACTTTTGGTACACTTTATGTTCATTAGAATTATTTGATGTCACTTTATATTATTCAGTTCCATAATTAATGATATACGATTTACCTATGGCTACCGTAATCTGCTTTATAATCTTGGCATGAGACTTTTAATAAATATTGAAAGAAATATCGCTAGGGTCTAATAATGCTTTTTATATTAATACTATTGACAGAAAGTAATTTCTCCGGATTTGCCTCAGTGTGTGACAAAAGTGACTTACATCCAGTGTGTAAATATGTAACTAAAATAATTATAAAGTAAACGGTGAATTTGCTTTCAAGTTCTATGCTCTCCTCTGGGTTTAAACCCACCCTACCCTTAAAAATATTCCATTTGGGGCAGGTGGGACTTGAACCTGAGTGTTTATGGTATTTGATTGATTGATTTTATTCAGTACTCAGTAAAAACATTGCAATACACTTAAAATATATAAATACAAAATATTAAACATTGAATCTTATTAAATCATTACACAAGCATAAAATAGTAATATGAAAAATACACTAGCAGCGGAGTTTAAAAATGGTGATATGAGAAAAAAATAACCATAGTGAGTACACCAAGGATACCCAAAAAGCCTTTAAAATCAAAAGCTAATTCCATTGGGGTCCTAATAAAAGCTAAGATTGTTAATGGACTACTGGTACTTTTACAAATTCCTTGGACTGTATTTTGTATTAAAGCATGGCCCACATGGCCAGTATGTGCTGCATCTGTCATGTATTACCATGCATTACCATCTGCAGTGGCTGCTTCATATGATTCAAGCATTACTTTATACTAGAATTTCACCCATCGTGTCCCAATTAAAAGTTTTTGGACAGTGTCGATTAGTTTGGGATAGGGGCCAGAAAAAGAAAACATGTGGCCTCGATTCACCTGTTTTTCATGAGCTAGTTAAGATATCTGGCTTGCTTTTTCGTATGCCATCATTTTCAAAGACTTGGTGTTCTTTTGTATCCAAAACACGGTTGCTCAAAAGTCAGTAACATTCACCCAGAGCATCTACTGTTCAACTCACCTGTTTACATTGAATACCACTGAAGCAAATGCGATTAGTCAGATGTTTTTGAGATCTATAATGTTTTTTAGCTGCAAATGCGCTTACATTGACTTGAATCTTTTCATTAAGGATAAACTGGTTTCTCTCTGCTATCGGACTACATATTTCATTAGCTTAGCGTGGAATTTTTAATCTCGATTTAAATTTCCACGCACTGCACATGCCCCTCATTCAATGCCCATACCTTCGGAAAAGTACTAGAGGTGACACGATGGGTTGAATCTACTATAATATGTCAAATTGAAGTGTAGGTTCTTTCTTTAACTTCACCTTAAAGGTGGCCAGCCATGGTGGAGAAAGATCCTGATACCGCAACCTACATGGAACTGGATGAAAACAACAGCACACCGGTATGTTATGTTATAAATGTTTATGGATTAGTTTGGTTTTTCCAAACTGACTATTCAACATTTTCCAAATAAGGAAAAAACCAAATTGAATTTGATGTAACTTAAATGGGAGTGCAATATAACTCTTTATTTTATTTATTTATTTGCAGCCAGCTATAGCTGGCAGGACCACTTAGCAATCCGTTGTGCATGTCTATGGTGTGATGTATGTGTGTGTGTGTGTGTGTCACTAATTTTTTTTTTTAAATTGACCTCAATTGAAAAGTTGAAGTTCAATTGGAACCACTGAACGTAAATATAACCCAGACCCGAAGATTCTCCCGAAACGGCGTAACCAAAATCAAGGTGCCCAAAGTATTATAATGAGCATACGCACTACATTAACATAGTTTTGGGCACACCATATTTGGTTTACGTATCGTCGTATTTGGAAAATCCCTAATGCATATTTATGAGACCGCGCTATTTTACGTTCGTCACACTTTGCGAGTGCAACAAACAATCCAACTGATGCCACCTGCTATCACTCGGATTCAAGTATCTCTTTTCCTAAGCAAAATTAACAGGGTCATCGGGAGACTTTTTGTGCATTAGGGATGCAGGAATCTTTTTAGAAGCCTAGTTTCTTCAATCGCTTGGTTTTCGCATAATTATGGCAGAAAAATCGGCCGATCAGACAATGGAACATGGGGAAATGCAACACTGATAACATATCGCTTGACGCACAGATTTTTATATGCGTGTGCTTGCGCCTCAACAGTGACGACACGCGCGTGCTTACGCAGCAACAACCACGGCGCGCTGTGTGTGAGAAAAAACGGTTACGGGCTTGGGCTATTCCATAATACACGCGATTCCCCTCTTGGTTTAATATTCCAGCTCGATGATTGGAACCAAACTTCTTGTCATAGGTGGCCTCATGGGATCCCTCATATGTCGATGAGGTCAAAGTTCATGTTGAAGGTCAAAGGTCCTGTTGAAAGGTCAAAGGTCATGTGAGGACAAGTTTTGCAAAAATGGGATAAAAAAAATTTTGGTAAAAAAATTGATCTACATTGAAAAGTTGAAGTTCAAACTTAGTCATAGGTGCAATGTGGGATCCCTCATTTGGTGATGAGGACAAGGTCCTGTGAGGTCCAGTTGCAAAATAGGCTAAAATGTAAAATTGACTCAATAATTGAAAACTTGGAAGTTCAATTGGACCAAACTCGTGTCCATAGGTGCATCATGGGTTCCCTCATATGTTGATGGGTCAAGGTCATGTGCCCAAGTCAAAGGTCATGTAATGGCCCACAGCTAATATTCTTTGAATAATAGTGAGCGTGGAAGCCGAGAACCGCAAAATTTCTAGTTTATTTATTTCTGCCAATGTCTCTGCAAAAAGGGAAAAATAGATTTGAAAAACCTGTTAATATCATAGCAAGTTTTCAAATGAAAAACAAATTTTTGGGAGGGAACTTTTGAAACTGCTGCCTTTATTCCCTGTGACAAGGAATGAAGAGTTAATTTAAGCAGTGCACATAAATTTGTGGCCAAAAAAACAAACAGTACAAATGACGGAAGGTTATAAAAAAAAAAAACAACTGTTTATATTGAAAAATGATTTTTTTTTTTGATAGGTCGGCGTTTTTGATAGAGCAGTTGTTTTCAGTGGACAAACATGTTTAAATGTCAGAACAACGGTTTGTAATAAATAGGTTTTTAGGTCATCATGTAATCGGAAAGATGTTATGGCTTCAATGATTTCTTGTGTTTGTGTGTGGTCTGTGTCAAAATTTATACACTTTTTGATAAATTGCTAGCATTTTAGTGTGGTGATGGATCAAGTCCACACTTGGTATCCTTATCTCCTGGCACAAAAAGTATCTCGCATGTTTTTCGATCATATTGTAACCAAGTCAACCATTTGAAAGTTTTCGAAATACACATTTTGTTTTCTTATGGGCTTGCTCCTTTCATAATACCTGGCATGTAAAAAAGCGTGCAGAAATGCTGAGATAGAACGGCCGAAAGACGCAACCCCAAAAACCAAAAGTTGCAGTGTTGGATTTTTCAATGGACTTTGCAGTGTACTGGGACACTAACACGCGGACCACAATCAATATTGCAAGTAGGCTTGCTCGCTCATTCGATCGGAAAACCTCTTTGTGTAAAATCATACACACGTATTATTGCGTTGTACCACACAGTGGACCATTGAAAAATCCAAAATGGCACTTTTGGTTTTGTGGGGTTTTGCGTCTTTGGGTACCTATCTCATCCATTTTTGCACGCTTTTGACAGCGAGGTGTTAATGAAAGAACAAGCCATACGCAACAAAATGAATATTTCGAAACTTTAAAAAGGTCTGACTTTGGCACAATACTGGATCGAAAAACATGCCGAATATCTTTTGTGCCCGGTGTCATTGAGACAAGGTGCCTTATGTGGGGTACCAGATTAGGAGGTCAAGGTCATTCATTCTGTGGCCTTGTTATTTTAATATCTATGTTCACACACCTTTGAAAACTAACTGCTAATAATCATTGTGATTCATTCCTTTTTGTACTATGTTAATGTGTATCAGTTTACAAAGAGTGATACTGAAATAATGCATTATAAATAGTGTCCTGTTAAAGTTTGATCTTTATCATGTCTTTGATCATAAATAGATAGACCCTAACCATGCTCTTTCTGTATCATTTTTACTACTGCCTGGCTATGACTGTCTATTACATATGGAATGGCATGTTTCAGGACTTGCAACTAAGTATGCAAAGGAATTATTGCCTTGATTTTGTCCATTTAAACCTCGATCAGCGTGTGGTTTTGAATACAAGTATTGCCAGTTTACAAATCATTTCTGCCATTTTATATCTAATAATGTCACTCTAACATCACTAACATTGTTATGTTATTTTTTTATCACTGTAGGTATTGTATCATGTAGTGTTTCTGGATCAAAACATCACAAGAGCCTGGGTGAATTCCAGTTGTTTGAAAAAGTTTGAAGATGAAAAGTCCTCTGTGGACACAGTAAGTTTAAAAACTAAAATTATATTCATTTCACTATACCAATACTGAATGTTTCATTCGGTAGCTGTTCATAGTTGTGAAAGCTATTTGTCTTGGTAGATTTGAATGCAAAAAGACAAGTTCAAATTGAACATGAGCAATGCTTAAGTGAAGCCAAAAAAGTAATTTCCCAAAAATAATACTAGCTTATACAGAGCTATTTATGTACCTCTGCAAGTCAAAATGTGAACTTGATTTTGTTTCTTTAGAAAAATTTTCTGCTCGTGCTTGCCTCCTATCAGATTGTTTGTTTTATTTGTGAATGGCTTTTGAAAACTGTACACAGCCAAAATTCTTATGTAGTAGCTAATAATACTACAGTCTACAGAGTCACAAGCTACCTACCTAACAATGACAATCGCAGGCAGGATTCATGAATTTTTGCCCATAGACGGACAGTGTACAAACAGCGACGTCTGCACATGTGAAAGTAGTTACATGTACGTGGTTCTACCAGGTTCACCGCGTATGGTTATTGACATGGCCATATGGTTTTTGTAGATATTGTGGTATATATTTAATTTTTTTTACACAAAGTGATTTAGATCATGGGGGTTTTTGGCTGATGCCCAATTCAAATTTTAAGATTTTCCTCAAAATTGAGTGATCTGGGAAAACATACCACATGTGCAAATTACAGTTTGTAAATAAAGAAAATACCTTTAAAATCTGTCATGTGTACTTTATTTTTTGTCAAGATTGTATAAGGCAAACTTTTTGATTATGTGTATCATAGAGAAAGAAGTAAAAGGTAGGGAACACTTATATTCAAACTTTGCAATGATTAGTAAAACTGCAAAATATAAATTTTGCACCATGTGAAGGGTTTCCCAGATCGAATCACAAGGATTGAATTGAAAAAATGATAAAAATGAGAATGAATTATAGCACCAGTACCTATGTACTATCAAACTCTGGCAGTTGTAGATTAGATTAAAAAGGGTAATAGTTGTAAAGGATAACACATTACGCTCCCATAGCATCTGTACTGCGCGGTCACAGCGCCGCCGACTTCCGTATCCGCACTAGCTAATTGACCGGCTATTCTTAGACACGCTACGTCAAGGGGACTCACCAGCAGCCAAACGGTGTGTTAAAGGCTTGAACGAGGAATGAAAAAAACGGTTTCGCGACCCTGGATATCGCGAAATCGACGAATCAGTTGTGGTCGATCTGATGTTAGAAACGGGTGTTCCTCACAAAAAAAAGACCCTTAGCCTCCCACTATTTTTGAGTGCATGGAGTGT
>JAMKCH010024335.1:0-41820 GCA_023653785.1 Ophioderma brevispina | reverse complement strand
GATTCACATTGTGGTGCATTTTATGCCTATCTGGATTGGTGTCATAAAATGCATAATTTTGAACTTTTTTGAAAAGGCAAACAATGAAAAAATGTTGACCAGAGTGTTATATTATATCAGCTGAGGTGCAAATGTTAAACAAATGGTATCCTTGACTGGGAACTAACACCATACCGGAGAGAATTCCCTGGTGCAATCATCATGGGGTGCGTAAAGTGTATCTGGCTATTTACGGGGTGGCCTCATGTTCAATGAAATCTGCGCTTTAAAAACCACAATGTGAGACTTAATCAGGAGGAGTTTCCATGAGGGCAGGGATTTAGATATGTCTGAATATGGGGATTGTATAGGAAATATTGGCCTAACCCAAGTTATCATCCGACACATCCAGACCATGGAGTTGATTTCTTGTTTGTTTGTTTGCTTTGGTTGTGTCACCTTTAAAATGTTACAAAGGTAATAATTTCAATATTGCAGTGCCATATTTGCATTTTTTGTAAAATAATTGAATTTATAATGGCTTATTTTCATGTTTAGTTTTCACCATTTTTGCAAGATTAACAAAATTGTAGGGCCAAATTTAAATCCGTAAATAATAATTTGGACCCTAGCTTTTTGCTGGTCTCTCTATAATTTTACTTTAAAAGGTACAGCTGAGCTAATGGCAGAAATCTATTTTGGTGTCAAGAGAAACTGTTGATTGGTCCATTTTGGTCAGTTTTTAAATAACGAAATCCTAATCTCTCCCATCTTCCTCTCTCTCCTCCACTCTCTCTCCTTCTTTTCCTCTTTTTCTCTCTTCTTCATTCCCATTCTTTTTACTCCCTATTCATCCTTCCTCCAGTACCTCTTTCTTATTCACTTTATCTCACGCTCCTTCTTTTGTAATAGTTTCACAGTAAATTGGAAGATTTCCAAGGAGGGACCTATCAATTTCAACCAAAATCATATTATTTGGCACGAGGGATCTGGTCCATATACTAAAATCACTTCACTGTGTGCAATAGCCAAACTCTCAAAGTGGAATTTTTTTTTTTGGTAAATAACAAAGAAAACTTGACTTTTTGCACGCTCTCGACTCCTATTTTAAGAAATAATGAAAACTTACTTGCAACTCTTGATTTTAGCACACTTTCGCGCTTTAGACAAGCCATTCAAAACCAAGATAGTACAGAGCTAAAATTTGGTAATGTTTTGAAATTTAAATGTTTGTGATGGATTTCATAATGAAGATATAGTGACACAATTTTTGCCGAATTAGTAGGCTAGACCCTCCAATCAAAGCTGTGTGGGTTCATGATCCTAGCACCTGAATTAGTAGGCTTGACCCTCCAATCAAAGCTGTGTGGTTATCATGATCCTAGCACCTGAATTAGTAGGCTTGACCCTCCAATCAAAGCTGTGTGGGTATCATGATCCTAGCACCTGAATTAGTAGGCTTGACCCTCCAATCAAAGCTGTTTGTGTAGCATTATCCTAGCACACTGAATTAGTAGGCTAGACCCTCCAATCAAAGCCTGTGTGGGTATCATGAATCCTATCACCTAAGTGTAGGCTTTACCCTCATCAAGCTGGTGTGGGTATCATGATCCTAGAGCACCTGAATTGTAGGCTTGACCCTCCCAATCAAAGCTGTGTGGGTATCATGATCCTAGCACCCCCTGAAATTAGTAGGCTTGACCTCCAATCAAAGAGCTGTGGGTGGGTATCATGATCCTAGCACCTGAATTAGTAGGCCTTGACCTCCAATCAAAGCTGTGTGGGTACATGATCCCGAGCAAACCTGATAGTAGCTTGACCCTCCCATCAAGCTGTGTGGTATCATGATCCTACACAAACCCCTAATTAGTAGGCTTGACCCCCTCCAATCAAAGCTGTGTGGGTATCATGATCCTAGCAACCTGATTAGTAAGGCTGACCCTCCATCAAAGCTTGTTGTGGGTATCATATCCTAACTAATTAGTAGGCTTGACCATCCAATCAAAGCTGTGTGGTTATCATGATCCTAGCACCCTGAATTAGTAAGGCTTGACCCTCCAATCAAAGCGGTTGGGTATCATGTCATCTAGCACCTGAATTAGTAGCTTGACCCTCCAATTCAAGCCTGTGTGGGTATCATGATCCTAGCACCTGAATTGTAGGCTGACCTCCAATCAAAGCTGTGTGGTATCATGATCCTAAAGCAACCCTGAAATTAGTAGGCTTGTACCCTCCAATCAAAGCTTGTAGGTATCATTATCCTAGCACCTGAATTAGTAAGGCTGACCCTCCATCAAGCTGTGTGGGTATCATCATGGGTCCATGATCCTAGCACCTGAATTAGTAGGCTTGACCCTCAATCAAAGCTGTGTGGGTATCATGATCCTAGCACCTGAATTAGTAGGCTTGACCCTCCAATCAAAGCTGTGTGGGTATCCATGATCCTAGCACACCCAACCGTGAATGAGTAGGCTTGACCCCTACCTCCAAACAAAGCTGTGTGGGTACATGATCCTAGCACCTGAATTCGTAGGCTATACCTTCCAATCAAAGCTGTGTGGTATCATGATCCCCTAGCATCTTCTGCATTAGTAAGGCTTGACCCCCCATCAAAGCTGTGTGGGTATCCATGATCCTAGCACCTGAATTAGTAGGCTTTGAACCCGATCCAACCCCAATCAAAGCTTGTGGGTATCATGATCCTAGCACCTGAATTAGTAGGCTTGACCCTCCATCAAAGCTGTGTGAGGTATCATGATCCTATCACCTGAAATTAGTAGGCCTTGACCCTCCAATCAAAGCTGTGTGGGTATCATACCTAGCACCCACCTGATTAGTAGGCTTGACCCTCCAATCAAAAGCTGTGTGGGTATCATGATCCTAGCACCTGAATTAGTAGGCTGACCTCCAATCAAAGCCTGTGTGGGCATCATGATCCAGCACCTGAATTAGTAGGCCTGACCCCCAATCAATCTGTGTGGGTATCATGATCCTAACACCTTGAATTAGTAGGCTTGACACTCCAATCAAAGCTGTGTGGGGTAAATCATGATCCTATCACACACTGAATTAGTAAGGGGCTTGACCCTCCATCAAACGCGTGGTGGGTGATCATTATCCTAGCACCACCTGAATTAAGTACTTGACACCTCCAATCAAACTGTGTTGGTACAGCATGATCCTAGCACCCTGATTAGTAATGGGCGTGACCCTCCAAATCAAGCGTGTAGTGGGTCAAATCTGATCCTAGCACACCTGAATAGTAGGCTTGACCCTCCAATCAAGCTGTGTGGGTATCATGATCCTAGCACCCTGAAAGTAGTAAGGCTTGACCCCAATCACAGCTGTGTTGGTATCAGATCCTAGCACCCTGAATTAGTAGGCTTGACCCCTCCACTCAAGCTGTGTGGTATCAATGATCCTAGGCACCTGAATTAGTAGGCTAAGACCCTCCAATCAAACGTGTGTGTATCATGATCCTAGCAAAAAAAAATCTGAATTAGTAGCTTGACCCCCAAAACAAGCTGTGTGGGTACAATTATCCTAGCACCTGAATTAGTAGGCTTGACCTCCAATCAAAGCTGTGTGGGATCATATCAGCACCCTGAACTTAGTAGGCTTGACCCTCCAATCAAAGCTGTGTGGGTATCATGATCCTAGCACATGATAGTAAGTTATGCCCTCCAATCAAAGCTGTGGTGGGTATCATGATCCTAGCCCCTCATTAGTAGGATGCTTGACCCTCACAATCAAAGCGTGTGGGTTCATGATCACTAGCACCTGAATTAGTAGGCTTAACCCGCAATCAAAGCTGTGTGGTTATCATGATCCTAGCAACCTCATTAGTAGGCTTGACCCTCCAATCAAAGCTTTGTGTGGGTATCATGATCCTAGCACCTGAATTAGTATGCCTTGACCTCCAATCAAAGACTTTGTTGGTATCATGATCTAGCACCTGAATTAGTAGGACTAGACCCTCCAATCAAAGCTGTGTGGGTATCATGATCCTAACACCTGAATTAGTAAGGCTTGGACCCTCCATCAAAGCTGTGTGGGTATCATGATCCCTAGCACCTGATTAGTAGCTGACCCTTCCAATCAAAGCTGAAGCCTGTGTGGTATCATGTCCTATCACCTGGAATTAGTAGGCTTGACCCTCCAATAAAGCTGTGGTGGGTATATGAATCCTAAGGCACCCCTGAATTAGTAGGCTTGACCCCCAATCAAAGCTGTGTGGGTATCAGATCCTAGCACCTGAAATTAGTTAGGCTTGACCCTACAATCAAAGCTGGTGTGGGTATCATGATCCTAAGCCCTGAATTAGTAGGCTTGACCTCAAATCAAAGCTGTGGGTATCATGATCCTTCACCTGAATTAGTAGGCTTGACCCTCCAATCAAAGCTGTGTGGGTATCATGATCCTAGCACTGAATGAGTAGGTTAGTAGGCGGCTTGACCCTCCAATCAAAGCTGTGTGGGTATCATATCCTAGCACCTGAATTAGTAGGCTTGACCCCCAATCAAAGCTGTGTGGGATCATGATCCTAAGCACCACCTGAATTAGTAGGCTGAACCCGCCAATCAAAGCTGTGTGGTAATCATCCTAGCAAGCTAATTAGTTGCTTGACCTCCAATCAAAGCGTGTGGTATCATGATCCCTAGCACCTGAACATTAGTAGGCTTGACCCTCCATCAAAGCTGTGTGGGTATCATGATCCTAGCACCCTATAGTAGGCTTGACCTCCAATCAAAGCTGTGTGGGTATCATGATCCTATCACCTGAATTCGGAGGCTTGACCCCCATCCAAAGGCTGTGTGGGTTTAATCCAAATCACATGATCCTAGCCCTGAATTAGTAGGGGCTTGAGACCTCCAATCAAAGCTGTGTGGGATCATGATCCTAGCCACGCACTGAATAAGTAGGCTGACCCTCCAATCAAAGCTGTGTGGGTAATATGATCCTGCACCTGAATTAGTAGGCTTGACCCTCCAATCAAAGCTTGTGGGGACATGATCCGAGCACCTGAATTAGTAGGGCGTGACCCTCCAATCAAGCTGTGTGGGTATCAGATCCTAGCACCCTAAATTATAGGCTTTGACCCTCCAACAAAGCGTGTGGGTTACATACCTAGCAACCCTGAATTAGTAGGCTGACCCCCAATCAAAGCTGTGTGGGTATCATGATCCTAGCACCTGAATTAGTAGGCTTGACCCCCAATCAAGCGGTTGGGTATCATGATCCTAGCACCTGAATTAGTAGGCTTGACCCTCCCATCAAAGCTGTGTGGGTATCATGATCCTAGCACCCTGAATTAGTAGGCTTGACCCTCCCATCAAAGCTGGTGTGGGTATCATGATCCTGCACCTGAATTCGTAGGCTAGACCTCCAATCAAGCTGTGTGGGTATCATATCTATCCTAGTCACCCTGAATGAGTAGCTTGACCCTCCATCAAAGCTGGTGTGGGTATCAGATCCTCGCACCTGATTAGTAAGGCTTGACCCTCCATCAAGCTGTGTGGGTATCATGATCCTAGCACCTGAATTAGTAGGCCTTGACCCTCCATCAAGCGTGTGGGTATCATATCTAGCACCTAATTAGTAGGCTTGCCCCTCCAACAAGCTTGTGTGGGTATCATGATCCTAGCACCTAAGTAGTAGGTTGACCCTCCATCAAAGCTGTGTGGGATCATGATCCTAGCACCTGAATTAGTAGGCTTGACCCCATCAAAGCCTGTGGGGGTATCATGATCCTAGACCCCTGAATTAGTAGGGCTGCCCCCCTCCACTCAAGCTGTGTTGGTATCATGATCCTATCGCACCGCACCTGAATTAGTAAGGCGTGACCCTCCAATCAACTGTGTGGGTTCATGATCCATGAGCACCGTGAATTAGTAGGCTTGACCCTCCAATCAAAGCTGTGTGGGTAGCATGAATCCTAGCACCTGAATTATTAGGCTTGACCCTCCATCAAAAGCTGTGTGATTAATCATATCCTAGCACCTGAAGTAGTAGGCTTTGACCCTCCAATCAAAGCTGTGTGGGTATCATGATCCTAGCCCTCAATTAGTAGCTTGACCTCCATCCAAGCTGTTTGGGTATCATTATCCTAGCACCTGAATTAGTAGGCTTGACCCTCCATCAAAGCTGTTGTGTGGTTATCATGATCCTAGCACCTGAATTAGAGGCTTGACCCTCCAATCAAAGCTGTGTGGGTATCATGATCCTAGCACCTGACTTAGTAGGCTTGACCCTCCAATAAAGCTGTGTGGGTATCATGATGCCTAGCACCTATTAGTAGGCTTGACCCTCCAATCCAAGCTGTGGTGGGTATCAGACCTAGCAACATGATGTTTTCTTTATGGATCACTAGATCATGAGCCCCGGGGGGGCACTCCCATCTTGGAAGCCACGCAATATGTAAGGCTGTAGGACCCCCTTTTTTCAGCTGCGTTGTTCACTCAAAGAACCCCATATTTTTTTTTGAATTTCACCGCAAATAACACCATATTTGTGAATGTTTTACCAATTTCTCCCATCGGGCCCCTATTTTGGGGTAACTGTTGAAATTTTCAACTCAAGACCTCTATTATTTTAAAATGTTGCAAAAATCTCACCCAAAGGACCAATTTTTTTAAAAAATGTTGTCCAATTTGTCACCCAAAAGCCACTATTTTGGGGAAATTTGGCTGCCCTCATATGTGAGTGCCCCTCCCCCCCCCACCCCACCCCCCCCCCCCCCACCCCGGATATTAGTAAATGGTTTGTATGCACAGTGCCCGCAAAGGCCACTCTGTTGTAATTTTCGTAATTTAGTACAGACGAAACATACCATATTACAAATTTCTTCCAGAGTAGATTGAATTTGCATGTAAGATCTATGCACATTCTAGACTTAGGAAAATGGATTTGGCATGATTAAAAATCTAATTGTTTGTAAGGTAATCAGGGTAACAGACTGTGGATCACAAAAACCTTTTAAAATATAAATCAATCCACTAAGTTACCTTTATTTTTGGCCTGTATTGGGGACAAAGGCACATATTACTCTTTATAATGATAATGTTGGGAACAGTTCATGGGAATATATTTTGAGCAATCTCAGTGGAATGACCTGTTTATGTTCACTTGATTGGGTCATAAAACCGTAAATCCTGGCTAATAAAGGGGGTGGTAAACTATGGGTAAAAACCCAAAGATAACATAATGGCATTCCAGCCTAGAATTGCTGAAAATACTTCACATCCCAGCCATCTGCTAGGCTACCAACGCAAGATGCATATCTGTGGGCTATCATACCCAAAGGATATATTGTCAATTCTCATGGGAACCAGTGGCATAACTATTGAGAATGCAGAGGGTAGTTGGTGTATATTTGGGGAAAGAGCTAAAAGGAGCATCATTCTATTTCTCATCTTTTACATTGTTTGTTTGATCTCATTATGGGAGAGATCAGGATGGGTAAAGGGGGAGGGGAAAGGCTCCTGCCTCCCACGAAATGCATGGCAAATCATAGTATATGATATCAGCCACCGCCGCCACCGGGACATCACATCATCTACACAGCAATCATTGCTACAAACAATAAAGTACAAACAAGAGAAAAGCAAGAGATACACCAATCCAAAATATTTTGTTTTTCACACTATTTACATTTATTGATAGTTTCTAAGGTCTAAGCTGTTGTTCATAGTATTGAATGGCATTTTGGCTGCAATTGAGTTTGTTTGGGGACAAACTATGAACTTGACATGCAACAGAAATCAATTGTGACAATTTTTCAGCTTCCTATACTGCAGCATACTGATCAAACAGGGGGTGTTTTCCTCCTTTGTTCAAGTTCCCTATTGAAGCATTTGTTTCAGCTAAACCACTAACCTCTTTCTCCAGGGGTTATTGGGTGTCAGTTTTTTGTCCACTGAGAACGTCTTCATCATCCCTAGCTGGCCCTGGCGTTAAGCTTATGCCCCCAAGGCATTTACAATTCCATGCACAATTATAAGGAAACAATAGCTACTTCAACTCCAGGACCCATTCGTTACCCTTAGCATAACAATGCAAACGCAAATTGGTATTAGCAAATTTTGAGTTCAAAGTAACAACAAACTACCGAATTGGATAACTCAATAAAGGCATTTTAAAAAATGAACATTTATATAGTTAAATAACAGTGACAGTAAGGTTGATACTGGCTGGATCATTATATTATTATCCAACCATCAGTACATTATTTTTTTTAATTGTGGTGTGCTGGGATATTATGCAAGTTGGCTTTGGATTGGATAGTCCAAAGTGTGAAAACGATATAATTTCAAAGTAAGTAACAACCAATTCATTGTACCTGGAGAAAAAAAAAAAAAAAAAACAAATGGTTAGTACCCTTCATAAATACATTTAAAAAACAAAGAAGATCACAAAATAGTTTGAATATATGTGCTATTTTTTTTACTTTTTTCAAGTTATATGGATTGGAGTCAAACATGGCATATTTCATCAGCACCTACTAAAAGATTCCTGGCCTCATTTCACCCTTTACAACACACCAGGTTGCCACCCAGGCCGCCACCACCCCGGCCGCAGACCTTGACTGCAAAAAAAAGCTTTAAAAGCATGCAATTCAGCCCTTTTTTGGGCTTGCTCACCAGGAAATTTTCACCTCCACCAGAAAACTCTGCCTCAAAAACCACCTCCGACCGGGAACATATGCCCAAAAGAATTTGCCCCCTCTGACAAGTGACCACTGTTACGACCCTGTTACACACAACACAAGGTTGAACCCAATGTAAATCCCCCTCCCCCATCATTTGTAGCTAGATGAGATGGACATAACTAGCCCAATTCTCTGTAATGAGTGTCTCTATCTGGGCCTCTATGCAATATAATATGAGCTGTAAATGACAACCAGATCAGCCTCAGGTCTTCAGCATTTGAAAACAGTGAACATCTAAGGGCACTAGTTTGCCTGGAATTATTTAGGATTCATATTGATAAAAGAGTGTCTACAATATACAAAGTTACAAATGACAAGGGCTGGTCATTTATCTACCCTTTAAACAACCAGCTATTCAATCCCAGCTCTGCACACCAGTGGTACCAACATTGAGGTCATTTATTCTAATTTGAAATAATATCTGGAGACAATTCTATTGATGCTAATGAGCCCTTAGGTTCATGTCTAGCAACAGGCTAAAGTCCTAGACTACATAGGTGGTAGCGTTCTAACAAAGTCATGATTTTAATCTCATAGTTCTACCTTTTTTGGTAGTATTAATTAGTATTAAGCCCTGAGAGTTACAGGAATTACACCAAAACAGCCGTACTCAGGTCAGCTGCCGTTTCATCATTACCAAGGTAAGAAAAAAGGTTTGAATCGGTTTGTTTTTCTTTGTCTTTTAGTTACTAATTTGTAATATTGAGCTACCAATATGATATCAAAACAACTTCTTGACTATTTTTAGTTTGGAAATTTATTTTTTAAAAGTGACATATGTGTTGTTTTTAAAGCAGTGATTCCACACTGTACATTTGACCAGTTCTAAAACATTGGTTAAAGTCAGTTTTGGCTGTCTTACCTTATTGGTTGTTTAAGGTGAAATGTTAACATTTAAAAAAAATTATTTATAAATTTGTATGTTTTTTAGTTTTTGGGAAAAAAATTTGCCCAATAGTCACAAAACCGAAAGAGGTTTAAAAAAGACAACAAAGATAAAAATTAAAACATAAATCAATATAAACGCCAGGATTTACCAGACCTACCATAAAATCCTAACGGAAATAGTTTATTGAAATACCACATCTTAAGTGTTGAAACAAAACTGTTCCAGTCAATTTTAAAATTCCAGTGGCTTTATATTTAATACTTTCATAAAAGGGCCCATGGTGTGAAAACAGCTGCTACGATCTTCCATGCAACTTTATGACAATTTCATGCAAATCAGCATGTGAAATTGAAATTACACTTCCCCAATAGAAAAAAGAAGAAACACCTGCTCTACATTAAAACCTACATTTTCTGCTTTTTTGAGTAAATTAATCAAGAATATATATTCCCCTTTAAAGTAAAGGCCGGTGAACCGATCGACAAACTCATTCCTCCAATATAAACTGAGATTTTTGTTATCAGAGGAGAATTCATATTGTTCTCATTATATTTACCCCCCCAATAAATTAGGCACAGGAAATGTTTCATCAACAAAAACGTCTCAAATATGGCCCCAAACCACATTAATTAAAGACACTATCAGTGATTTGCTAAATCAGCAAATCGAAAAAAAACTCATCAAAATCGATTTTAGCATGTATGTAACAAGTACAGGTATCCAACATACCCTACAAATTATAAGGGCCAGAAGCAAACCTAATAAGGACAGGAATCGGAGATTTTGGTCATACTGTCCGAAACGGACACTTACTACAACACGTAATTGAATGGACGATCGTATCTTGGAACACTGCCGTTTTCTATCCTTTTCTTTCAATTCTACCGATGGAAGGAAAAGGAACTTATTGAGAATCTTACCAGACTTATTCATTCACTTTGAAGCTATCCTGCAAATTCAAATATTTCAAAATCACTGATAGTGTCTTTAATACATTCACTACTAGGACAATCCAGGCAGTGGCGTAAAAGGCAGGGGGGCCGGTTGCCCCCCCCCCTGACGATTTGGCCGGCAAAAATCGGCCGTTTTTTTTTTTTAGCCTCTGACCGGGAAAAAAATTTGGCCTTTTGACCCCCATGAGAGGGAAAAGTTCCCAGACTGGGCAGGCCACTGATCCTGGGCCAATTCGTATTTACATTTTTGATTTCCTATTACTATCCAAATCCAAGAACTCACTCAACTTAAAAATCCGGGGGGGGGGGGGGGGCAATTGTAGTAAAAGGTGGCTAAGATGACGTGGAACATGGACTTTCAAAAATGCAACCCTATCCCTAAACACGTATTTCACCGACTAAAAAACAAGCGTAAAACTTTACCTAAACAAGTATTTTATATGTTTATGCTACCCTCAACAAGTACGCATGCATTGGATCGTTAATATACCCTTTATTATCTTCTTGTTTTACTTCCCAAAGTTACGATATTACAATATTTTGGTGATTGGAATCCCATGCTTAATGAGATATACCATGACAATTTCAGGGTTAAGAAAAAAAATACCCCTTTTTCAATTTCTTGGCTGTTTTTTGACACCCGAAACGATGTACGCGCGTTTAAAAGCGCCTGTTGGAAAAATGCACCTGTTACGCGTTTTCTTGTTCACCAATCATATCCACCTTTGAATACAAGTGGCCCCCCCTTGCTTAAATATGTAAATCAATGTTTTGCTTATATGCTTCCATGTAGAGAGAAAAAATCAAATGAAATATCAGCCCATGATCGAATCACCCAGGCCTGCTTCTACAAAATGGGAAAATAGTTAAAAATGAACAACATTCCAATAATACAATACAAAGTTTTTAAAAATCATTGTGGCCACATAAAACAGTCAAACTCTGTGCTCTGCAGGCCTGGGCTCCAGTCTTGCATTTTCCCATGTTTATTTTTGTATTCATGAATTGTGCAAGGTTCACCACAGGTCACTAGCAAGCAAGCCAGGAAGCAAACACAAGTAGCTAACAGACTATTGACAAAGTCACTGAACAATTGGACTTGAAATAAAAAGTTTGGTTTCCAAAAAAGGGGAAATTCAGAAATCTTTTTTAGTTGATAAAAGGGTAATTCAGAAATCTGTGGAGGGGTAATTTCACCATATTGGTTAAGTAACTTTTCCATAGTCTGTTTTCTTATGATCTGTCAGTTTGTTTCTTTTGGCGCTGAAAGAAATTTATCTAGATAAAATTTTTAGCTGCTTGATATTCCAACAAATAGCCGAAAGTGTAAAGCAATGTGTGTGTTTTTTTTTTGTGTTACACGCCATTTCCAACTAATGTCACCAATGTCACCAGCGACATTCATTATAAAATCGGTGTGTTACCCATAGTTCACTGAATTGGGAAAGAAATAATTTCATGTGAGGGCAATGAAATATAAAAGTTTTTGTGAACCAGCAAAAATATCAATTTTGAAGAAATCTTCTAGAGGGGTGCACTATTTTTCAAATGTGCCAGTGTCTCTTTACCGCTTCATAACCCCAGAAGTGACCTTTGATCTCGCCTTGACCTGTGACTGGAAGAATAGCTTACAGTGACGGAGGAGATTTACTTTTGAGCATACCAATTTCTCATACATCAGAGGGGGTAGGACATGCCAACCTAACAGCACAGAACGGCATGAACTTCCAGCTTAACCAGAGTGCTGGTCTTATTCAAAACTAAACGGTAGGAGGGCGCTTTTACACACATCGGACAAAGGACAAAAACTTGACTAAAAACAAGGCCTGGTCACGAATATTTAAATCTAAATCCGTTATTGATTACACTATTCTTAACAGCGGGGTAATCCACTAACCCGACAGATTTTTGAAAATAATTTTTTTTCTTAAATTATCATAATATTACCAAGATGTATTGAAGGAAGTTTAAAAGGTGATTTTGCAATGTAATGGACCGATGCTGCCGTAGAAATACACGAAGAATTCCCGAAATGACCCCAGTTGGAAATCCCCAATGCCCAATCAAGCAGATCGTGTCCGACCCCCCTCCTGTCATAAATAGCACTTTGGTCGTTGTAGAACACCTACAAAACCTGTATTCGACAAACAGTACAAAAGAAAACTGGCCCCAAAACAAAAACTTTGTTTTGAATTTGCCTGCTATCGTATTCGTCCCTAAGGAAATTCCTGCTTTGATTTTCCTTCTGTCGTGCACAACAATACTAAATCAGCATCTTATTATATGCATAAAGACGGCATCTTTGTTATTCACTTCAGGTTTGCTCTAATATGTAAGCATCCCAAAATATGCCACTCCTTCTGTAAATTCATGTCTCTTTAAAAAGGAAACCTCAAATATTAAGCGGCACGGCACATTTTCACAACATTGCAATATCTTCCATTTGCTTCTCAATGATACTAGGCCATTGGAAGAATCAGAGATATAGTTTTACACATAAAATAACATACCCAAAACAGATAGGGACATTGATATGAGGGATAAAGACATCCATGTAATTTTTGTAGGCCCTTTTAATTTTTCCATAGACTTTAATCAACATACAAATTGTATATTAACAATTAATATTTTTGACTCGTACTCGCTGATATTAAAACCACATAGTTTATAGACCGATCAAAAAGTGTGCACAGCGTGAGAAACATGCATATGCGTGCGTGGTAATCGTGTTAAACAAACGCCATTTTCAATTCATCATCGTCTGCTGAATTTAACGTCGCCGGCGCCGAAATTATACAATCGTTCTGTTTATAACCCAATAAGGAAGCTGATTAGGTTTTAATCATTCGGTAGGGCTTGTATATAAAATCCTTACAACCATGGCAAAATAATCAGATTTATTGAAAAATCTTGAGGCGCACTATTTTCAAATGTTCCAGTGTCCGCTTTAATGTGCCACATACCACTGTATGTACCTATTGCATCCCATATACTAATCTTGGTGTGAAAGCACTAAGTTCAAATCAAGTCCTTCATAAGAAAATCAACTTTTGTTATAAAATTCCGGATTTGGAATTGTATCCTATGTATCCTATGGCCTGCACACTGTAAAAAATGTTTACTTAAGTCGTGACTCAGAGATTCGAAAGATTATTTTTGTGTAATACTTAAAATAGCCAACAAGAACTAGAAAGATAGTACCTAAATTGACAATTCCGAAATTTGAGATGAAATCGGATTTTTTCGTTTTGATGTCAGTAACCATTTATGTGTAGTATGACGTCCCATAGATTACTGTGCTAATAATAATAATTCCGGATCCGGAATTTTATGACAAATTGTGATTTTCCCCCCCCCCCCCCCTAATATGAAGTAATTTGAATTTAAGCTTAGCAATTTCACACAGTGATTGTATATGGACAAGCAATATGTACATGCAAAAAACATGATTTCTTTGGAATTGGAGGGCGCCCTCCTCAGGAACTCTCTGAGTCAGCCTTCATAAAAATGTAAATCTGAAATCAATCTCTACTTTGGAATTATATGACATCTTTAGTTATACAAAGTGAAATAAAAGAAAAAAATCATGAAAAACACAAAATTTGCCCTGACTGTTTACTCTCAACTGTTTCTTCTTCTTTTGCGTATGAGGCGAGCTAAATGTGTTTGTAAACGTTGGACCCAATTCACTGTTGTTGGTTGGTTTGAGATTCTGTATCCACCGGTGTACGAAAGGTAGGGCACTCAGAGAATGCGATCCACAGTCTGTGAATGGAGAACCACATTGGCAGGCCTGCGATGGCCGCAGCCCCCATCAGTGCATATTTGTATTGAAGCGAACGACTCTGTGCATCCGACTGGGTAGTTAATCACTGATATTGCTGTAGTTTAGGGCCGGGGTTTAGGGTCAAAATAACTGTGATTTCAGCAAAAAAAAACAAACAAAAACCGAGGAATCTGACAGAGTCAACCCATTTCCTTGCGTGGTAGATTGCTGCCAGGTGGTAGTTCTGTCTTAGGTGTAATAAGAGTTGTTCGGGTCTTTTGGAATGTCTAGCCAGGCAGGATTCCATTTCCTGTAAATGATTGAATGGGGAACTGGAGAGTTTAGGCGCAGCGTGTCGGCAGACAGGTCGGCGAGAGCGCAGTCTCTGTCGACCCCGAGTTGTGTGATTCTTTTGACAGTGTTATGCATCAAGTGCTTGTTGTCAGCGCAGGCCTTATTCACTAGTTTGTGGCGAGTGTTGCTCCTCCGAAGTGCTGCAGGTGGAATGCCTGAAGCACTGGTAGAATTCAAATGAGTGGGGCTGAGGCAGCCAGTTATGGTTTCTCAGGTCTCATTGAGTACCGTGTCCAGCTCTTTCTTTGTGGTGAGAGTCTGTGCACCATCTGGGGCGTCATATTTCAGCAAGTGCTGTAGACCAAGCCAAGGCGTGTGCGATAGGGTTTTCGTTGGGCTGGCACCCCATGGAAGATCCAACAACAGTCCCTGCACAGGAGGTTATTCCTCGAAGAGACCTTGGCGCATACGGACTCGAGGGTCCTGCCGGAAAGTAAGCTGCCGGTCAAGCTTCCTCCCAAGTAGGTTGGTGTAGGATTGTACGGCAGAGCACTCCATTGAGGTTGATTTTGAAGCTGGGATGAGCCTCTTTGGTGTTGGGTGGAAGGCAGTAACGGTGGTCTTGGCTTCGCTCAGCTTCAGTCTCCAGGTCTTGAGATAGGATGCTGCAAGTAGGGCCATTCTGATAGTAATGTGCTTTTCTACTTCTATTCTGTCCCAATTCTGTCCGAGTAAAGAAGTGCAGAATCGTCGGCGTAACCATATTGTCTAGTGTTGTTTGAGGTATCATCGCTGATATACACGTTTGAACAGCTAGGAATTCCAATACAGATCCTTTTTACCACCGTTCCGCAGACGAACGCATATACTACTCTTCCCATCACTGGTCTTGAGAATAACGCTAAAACTGTTTGCAAGCATGTTTACATTATTGAACAAGGTGATGATCCGGGATGGTCCTGAGAAACTTGAGTGTCAAGCCTGGGGCCACAACGGGGTCATATGTCTGCAGTAAGGTCCACCAAGATGATCCCTGCCTTACGGCGCTTTTCAAAGCTTTCCTCAATATCCTTGTGAGTTTTTTAATCTGGTGAACAGTGCTCCGGCCACTGCAAAATCCTGCTGGTTCGTCAGGGAGATGTGGTTCGACTACGGCTCCAGCTGGCCAGGCTCTCCTCTCATGAGTTTGAAGATGACCACAGTATGATATTGGGATTGGGCGTATTTCTTAGGGTTTTTTCGACAGGCTTTTTTGGTTTGGGGAGTGGCGATGATAGTAGCTCTCCTCCAGATCGTGCGTAAGGACTTGTTGTAAGGCAACATGTGTAGGACTCCTGGAGCCAATCTAGCCATCGTGGGCCGCATTGCCTCAGGAACTCTGCGGGTATGTTATCAGGGCCCTGGGCCTTAACTTCCACTCTTTAGTTGCTAATATTCAGAGGTTAAGCTCACCTCTGTGGAAGCGTGTTGAAGTGACCCGTCCACGCCGGTGACCGACGGAGTTTGTGATCTCTTTTTTGACAGAGCGAGTGTGAATGTTCTTGAAACGACTGTTTGCGAGGAGTTGCTCCGCAATTGAGTTGGCAGTCACTGGACATTTCGATGTTTGGAAATTCTGCCGGTGAGGCGGTTATAGTCTCCATGCCTTCCTGCTGGAGTGGGGGAAGTCGATTCCTTGGCCCGGCTCCCTCCCAGCGCTCACAACGTTTCCTATCCAAGCAGTTTGTCAGGTCTGAAGCCTTGGATGAACCTTCTTCCCCGGTTTCAGAATTCAGAAGTCATGGTTAACATGTATCACATTTTCGCTTCCCTCAAATCCCCCGATGGGATATAACTGCGACGGCAGCCACATGGAATGTTCTTCTTTGCCTATATTAATAAAGAGTTGACACAGTGCGTGTCGAATTGTCCAGGTTGGAGGATGTTGGTGTCGGGAGGTGGTGGACTTCTGATCCACCAGTTCTTGAACGGGTCTACCAGTCTGCCTGCGGCCAGTTCCAACCTTCACGGGCTTTGTTGTAATAGGCTTAGCAAGGCTTCACTGAGCGACATGATGGTGTGTGTTGGGACTTCGGAAGCGGTCGAGAACAGTGTGGTGAATGGGGAGGTGTCCATTGTGCAAATCGGAGGTCAGGGGTGTAGACGTATTCCACCTTGTCCGGATGAAGGTGCCTGTTGCTTGGGTCGTGCAAGTAGTTGTAGCACCGGATTTTGTGGCCCCAGTCCTCTAGGGTAGCTCCATCAGGGTTGGGTTTTCCTTGTAATAACCCCAGGTAAATGCTATTATGTTAAAGTCGCCGGCATAAATGCAGGGTGCAACATAAGTTGGTAGGGAGTCTGCTTGAACCGTCTGGTTGGGTGTCTGTAGACATTGGTGACAGAACACCTGCATTTTTGGTAGTTGCCCATCCCAGGGTGGAGTCTGCAGGTGAGGGTTGCAATTTGTTTCAGTGGGCTTAGTTCTAGCAAGGTGGCAATCACCGTGGGTAGCGCGCTTGGTGTGTGCAGCTAGGGTGTACCCGATTCAGAATGGAACTGTCGGTAAATCGTGTGTCTCTTGGAGGAGAATCGCAGTGACTTTATACGGTTGTTTGAGGTATTCGATGATGTTTATCTCTTTGCCCTAGTGAACCTCACATTTGAGTTGGGAAGTCACAGGTGCCATCTGACTTGACATCTTGTGATGCCTGCCCATAAAGGAGGGCACGTTTGCCAGACTGGAATCAGATAGTGTCCTCTGACAGGCATGATGTAAAAAAACAGTGATATAAAAAAAGAAAGACAACATTGAATTAAAAAGACATACTGTGAATTAAAAAAGACAACAGATGTTAGCGTAGCTCAGTTTGATTATCATTCGCCTAAAAATATCAGTTACCGGGGTCACCACGAGAGGTTGATAATCTTGAACCCCTACTCAACTGTTGATCAGTTGATGTTTCCTCCATGATTGCATATTTCCGACTTTCCTATGCTGAAAATTAAGGAATTTGGGTGAGAAATGAGGTAATATGAAAGATTTTCTCTGCTGATTCATTTGTACTCATTCCAATGGGCATTCACAACACAGATGAAATTCAGTTCCATTATTTTTGTTCTGCATGTGGTATAGACTTTTCTGGAGGATCATCTTGGAAATCTTTCATATCTACCTCATTTTTTCACCAAAATTACGTCATTTTTTCAGCACAGAAGTCGAAAATATGCAGATCATGAAAACCAACTGCGTCAACAGTGAGTAAACAGGTCATGGTCAATTGGTTTGTTTTTTTCATGCACAATTTGTTTAATATGTCATATTTCTAATAAATCGTGTTTTTAACTGAATATTTAAAAATACAAACAAACACAAATACAAACGCACAAAAAAATAAATTTTGAATCTCCGAGTCGCTTTTAAACTTGAGATATTTCTAGTTTTCAAGGGGCACATACATTCTTCCCAAGGGGTGCCTGCACATATATGATGTACTGAAGGGACTATAGTTTGAAAAAAACAAGAACATTCAAAACTTAGTGCTATCTATGATTGACAGTTGTTTATTATTCCCACGCTAGGTCGATAACTTGGCACAAAAAATCAGTTGAACTAGAGGACACCCGCTAGTTACCCTTAGCTCAGTAGAGCTTCTTCCAAGATACGAAGTATGCACATACTGTAAGACAGGGTGGCTGTTTTTTCTTAATGGTTAATTAGTGCATTTCTTCCCCATGTGGTGCCCTTTGACCATGTGTTGATCTGACCCTCAGATTTGTCCAGGTGTGCTCAGGTCATCATCCTTGTTGACCAACTTTTTGGGGGTGGTCATAGGCCATTTCTATGAAAATTGGACCTCTAGATGACTGACAATTTGGGTCACTAAACCCTGGACTAAAGGTCAGACTGCCCTCCCCATACCTCAGCTAAATATCAGCCCCATATGTCAAAATTAACGCAACACATAGCAGACAGACACATAGGGGGATATCTAATGGAAATTGACCTCTAGATGACCTTTGACATTTTGGGTCCACTCTGAAACCCTGATACACACGTTAGACTGTCCCCCTCCTTCAATGCCAAATCACCCAATATGTCAATCATAACAAAATGCCTCCTCAACTCCAGTAGGCCTATAATTTATACCGTAGGCCAATTCCTATTTTCTAACTATTCTACCAAAGTGTCAGGATTGCACTTGACATTTTATTTTGATTCTTAAGCGGTTAAGCCTTAAAACAAACGTCAGACTGCCCTCCCCTACCTCCATACCAAAACTATCTCCCTCATAATGTCAAACTCTAAGGAAATCCCAGTGTGACCTTGACCCCGATTTGTTTCTGTCCTCAGGTCAGCAATCCTTTTGACCGAATTTCGTGGTCTTCTGTGCAAATTGACCTCTAAATGACCTTTGACTTTGGTCACTCTGAAACTCTGATATCATCAAACTCTCCTCCTCCCCTAACCTTCATGCAAATATCAGCCCCGTATGTCCAAGCATAAGGAATCCACCATGTGTGACTTTCGACCTATGTGTGTGACCTTCGACCTCATTGTTTTGGTGGCTTAGCAGCAGTTTCTATTGACAAATGTGTTGTCCTATGGTCATTTCTACCAAATTGACCTCAAGATGACCTTTGACTGATTGGGTCCCGCTGTAACCCTGCCAAACAAAGGTCAACTGCCCTCACCATGCAGATCCTGAATCGGTAAAGCAGGGGTGCAAGGAAGGGGTAAATACTGTTAGTTAATTATCGAAACAGACTTATTCATGCAGAAGTCTTTCTTTTGGATCCCAATAGGATTATTGTTTGATAATCACTGGACAAGTATACAAATTTCTTGCGACAAATACCGGTAAGAGTGATATGAATCGTTTTCAACGTGTTGGTTGATAACCCACAATTTTTAAAACTCTGCTTTGCACTCCTGCTTTTCCAATTCTGGATCCGCCACAGCCCTCATTCAAATATCAGTCTCATATTCAAAGCATACCCCAACGCAAACTAGCCGGACAGACCGGCAGATCTCACACTTTTTCCGTAATAATTTTTGTAATTTCCCCCGTATGTGACCTTTGACCTAAGTGTACCTTTGACCTGTGTGGTGACCTTTGCCTCACGATTCCTGTGCTCAGTCGTGGGTCCTTTTTACCAAATTTGGTGGTCATAAGGCATTTCGATGCAAATTGACCTCCAGATGACCTTTGACATTTTGGGTCACTCTGAAACCCTTATAACAACTTTAGACTGTTCTCTCCACCTTCATACTGCAAATATCCGCCCTGTATGTCAAGGCATATAAAATGCAATGCTAGCTGAACAGAGAAGGTGCATAGTCATTTCTACTCAAATTGAGCCTTAGATGACCTTTTACTTGGTCCAATTTGTTAATAACCCTAGAGCCTCACCATCGTACAGTATCTCTTTGAGATAATGAGATACTGAGAGCTCTCTGAAGGGCACTCAAACATATGCCCTACTACAACCAAGAGCTTCAGGAGGTCTTTTCCCCCTGGACCCCTGCCCGGGGGGGCAGTATTATAGTCATCTGCTTCAAGGTATTGAGGTACTGAACTAAGCCCTTCAAAGCACTCAACATTTTAAAACAACCCGAGAGCTTCTGGGGCTCCGCCCCATAGACCCAGCCGCAAAGGGTCTCTTTGCCATGGACCACATTAGGACCCGGGTGCCACCGCCATTGCTTCCTCTACATGCTAGAGGGGCATCACATTACACAATCTTGCCCCGGGTGCCACACCACTACTATGTCCAACTGAGCAGAACACACGCTGAGGCTGGACAGACAGATCTTCATTTTTTAATAGTATAGATTTGTCTCTTGCCAAATGGGAAAATACATATATATTTTGACCGGGAGTTTGACAACTGTACAGAGTGCATCACCCCTGCGCTTCGTCGCGGCCCCCGCAAGGCCAAGTTACACAATAATGATCCCCCTGGATGACCTTTGACCCCCAATGACCCCTCGAAATTTGCCACAACCTCGTACGGTCGGAGCTCTACCACCATACCAAAATTCAATATCCGTATGTTAAATGACGGCGAAACGCATAGCCGGACAACAAACCACTCAAACCCACAAAGTTGTTTTTTTTAGTAATAAGATATTTGCAGATATGGCTTTGTGCTTGCAATTGTTATGTGTCAATCATCAACCTTCTTTTGCCACTTATCTTGCTGACACCAAACCTTGGAACCCCCATTGTTTCCTTTGACCACCTTCCCCCTAGTTTTGTGGATACAATATGAACTACAATAAACAATCCATTTTAAAACTTCACCTTTATTTCCCTGAGCAAAATTTGTCCCTAGGGGGCATTTGCTTTTTATTTCTTTTCAATCATTTTAGGTGATAAAAAGCATAATTACTCCTCAAATAATGATGTTTGGTAGTAATTACATGCAATCACAACAAATCAATTAACTATAATTCAGTGTTGTTTCACTACAAAATAAGCTCTATGGAATATAACTTGTCTACACTACATAAGCCAGGTCCATGGCCTTTACACACACACTACCTCATTCGGCCCATCGGTGTTCCCAAGGGATGGCGCCCTCATTCGCTGAAAAATCATGGTTGTTTGCATGCACATAATGCTTGTCGCCATTATCAAATGTGTGAATAGTCCATCTCAAATCAATGTCCTTCAGTCATATGAAAATCACAACTTTATTTGAAAATTCTGGATCTGGGACTTCTTTAATCCTATGTTACTGTTATACCATACATAACGCGTACACAAAAAATCCTACTTCAATCAAATTTTGTAAATGCAGTATAGGTTGATTTCTTTAGTTCTAGTTGACATTTTGTAATTGTAAAAGTTCTAACTAATTAATACACAAGAAATATATATATTTTTTGGGGCAAGCATTTAAAAAATTGTTAGTATAGTAATATACCTATGTTGAGTTCACTGTAAATTGGCATGCGTGCAGAAATTTTACTAATTTTCATGGGGGCAAGAATGCCCCCGAGGCCTTGGGCACAAACTGGGATACAAACATTTGCTCAAGTAATGCCAAAATGCATATTGGATTCAATAAAATTTTAATTAAAAAAGTCAGAATCATAAAATGCACCTATCAATTACTTTCCTTCAATTGAATCATTAAGCATTTGTCCCTTAACATTTTGATTATAACTTACACTCATTTGTGTTCCTACTAAAAAAAATGTTTCAAAATCCTAATGTAAAATAGAGTCCTATATATATAATATATATATATTTTTTTTTGGGGGGGGGGGTCAAAGACCAATATCACCCCCAAAAATGATCTCACCAAGATTGTGGTGATGTCACATTGTTAACCTAAATATCTACAGGTTCCACTCCATTCATTTTTTTAAGTCACAGCCTAGGTGTTTATTGATATTTTGGTTCATGACCTTTGACCTTGTCACATGACCTTTGACCTCCATCAACATATGAGGGATAGCATGGTCCACCTATGACACAAGTTGGTTCCATTGAACTTCAGTTTCAATTTGGTCAAGTTTACATTTTAAGCCATTTTCACTTGACCTCACTGACCTTTGACCTCGGCACATTACCTTTGACCTCATCAACATATGAGGGATCCCATGGTGCCCTATGACAGAAGATTGGTTTTCCATTGAACTTCAACTTTTCAATTGAGGGTCGATTTAAAAAAAACTTAAAAACAATTTTATTGACACACACATACATACACATCCCACATACACACGCACAAACGGATTGCTAAGTGGTCCTGCCACTATAGCTGCGACCCACAAAAAAAACTCGGAAGCACTCCTTCCATTTCAAAGCTGTAGGTGTTCCAATTAAAATTTCAGCTTTAATTTGGTAGATGATTTGTCGGTGGATATCAGGCCAAGTTCCTCCTCTTCTAAGAATCATAAAAGTACCTCGCATTTGTTCCTAAGAGTCCACAAGACCTTTAAAATCCCCCTCCATCTTGTATAGATTCTAGTTAGCGGGTAGACCAAGAAAAACTAACTGGTCAAGAAAAAGACTAAGGCAAGAAAAATTGTCTAAAATGTAAACAAAGTCGACTAAAGATGCAAAAAAAAGTTCCGCATCGCTTTTCCCTGGAAAACATAGATGGTATATTTACATATTTTGAATAGTCATAACGATTTTTGAAATTTTTAATACTTTGTTCTCCAGGTAGACAATGTTTTTTTTTCCAAATCAACCTTGTCTACCTGGATCACTAGCAGTTAACATTTCTATTTTAGGTGCCGGATGGAATTTATTTGTCCTATGGAAATCATCAGAATGGTATCTTTACATATATGTGAATAAGCCACGACAAATTTTAAGTGTCAAAATTACTAGTTCTCCAGGTAGACATGATTTTTTTTTCAAACCATCCGTGTCTACTGGATAACTAAGTTGTTTATAATGGGATTGTTTAATACGTCCTCTGGGATGAGCCGACTTATATCATGATGGATCAACGGAATGTACACTTGCATAATTTACCCCCCCATTTTTCCAAACAACTGTACAGTTCCGACATTATTATTTTTCAAGAAACCACACACTTTGTATTACATCTGAACTTGAACTGAAAAGCCTTGGATTACTTTCTGATTGGCTGCTGACATCTGGATTCACCCATGCATGGATTTACACAGCTTCCACTCTGCTTCCCCTCATGGAACTTCCGAAAAGTTCTCAAAACAGGCCTTTGTTGTGACTTTTTATGTCCCTGTACGCTGTTGTTATTTATTTCATCCCATAGAAACAACTGTCCACAAAATATCATACTGCAGCATTTGTTGTGTTTAAATACCATTGTCAACTGAAACAGGCAAAACTTAAAAAGTTGTTTGTTTTATGTGAAGTGCAAGCAATACATTGGATCAGCAAGCACGGGGCCTGGGCAATAGAATGACTGTGGGATACTCAGCCATCAAGGGTGTACAACACAAAATCGCTTGTTTGGTGCAATGGTGGATAAGAATAGAATTTAATTTTGTGAATATGACACATATGCTAGAGAACATTTTAGATCTTTTTATAGCAAAATCTAATGATGGGGGTGCCAACATTACTTATTTTGCCCAGAAAATGGTCATAATCAATTACAAAGAGGAGATACAATCTCAAAGAATACTGTCTGCAAACAGTTGGAGGTGCAAGCCTGGGGTGAACGGCCTTAACGTGGTGGATGGCACTGTTCAATTGCTTGTACATTAATAAAGTAAACTCATGTGCATCAAGATTAATGTTTAACTTTATTTGTGCAAATCATGAAGAAAAAATTTGAAAATACTGCCACATGGGGTAGAAAATCACAAATGGTTTTAGGATCTTTTATGTTAGTTTTATTAACCTAATTAATGGGCTTTATGGTTTGGGGGTTAAATGCACCCTCAACGACAGCTTCCAACCTAAACTGGGTGCCACTTACTTTCTTGTCTCAAAGTTGCTGAACAGTTTAGTTCTTCGACTTGGATTCTTGAGTGACTTAAAGTATGAATATTTGAACATTTGCACATCAATGGTTTTTTCTCGCTGGGTAATGAGGATTCCTTTTCTTTTCTACCAACTTCTCATGTTTCCACGATCATGTTTTTTCATGTGCTTTTTGATGTCCAACACAGATTTTACTTATGCAAGTTTTAAGAAGCCCAGTTTAGAAAGAAATTGGCTTTTTTTCTTTTTGTAATCCAAAATAACCTTCAGAAGATTATGTGCCAGGGATAATTTTTCAGATGTTATAAGATAAATCCAGAGGAGGGCAGTATACATATTCCATTCTTGAAGATTTTGTAGTCCCTATGTGTTGTATATTGGTTTTGTTAGTTGAGGGCAGCAGAAATGTTATTGGCTGGTTTAAAGAACAGCAGGTGTGGTAGACAGCTAATTCATCTTCAATTTAGAAATTTCCCATCACAAGGAAAAGGGAGTGTAGTGTGTTATATCTGCATCTATCCTTTCAGTTTTGAGCAAAAGTACCAGAGCCTGGATATTTGCACTATGCAGAGGCGCAAGCAAAGAAGTGTCTAACTTAGAGCAACAAAAAAGAAACAATGTGGGTTGTATCTATGTTATCTACCAACGATGTGCTAGCCATGGTATAATAACTATGCAGCCGACGGTTGTAAACAACAGTTTCATTACAATTAACATTATATGGTTTTATACTTTTATAACACATACAAATTTCAAGTTTTATAAATTATAGATTTTGGCAAGAGAAAAAAAGGTATTGCGAAACCACTGTCTCTTGTAAGTGTAACAAAAACACATTTCAAATGACTATAGATCATAGGGTTTAATTATTCTGACCATTGTTAAAATATCACATTATACTATGGTAAAGGCAATATTGAGATTGTAAAACTCAAATAACACGGGGTTATAAATGTTATCATTGCATTTGTCTGGGAGCAGTTTGATTAAAAATATTCAATATTTACATGAAGAATATAAGGTTTAATTTTTTTTACAATTTATATGATCATGATGCATATTTTGACTAACTTAAAAAAATAAGAATTTCGCTATGGAAATATCAAAACAAGCATTTTTTGCAACAGTTGTACATTTCTCCCCTTATACATTTTTATTTGCAAAGAGGTTCCCTGCATCATCTCTGGGGCGCAGACAAAGCCTGGATTGCATGTTCAACTGTTCCCTTAGCCTCGGACAACGGCTACAGAATGTAGATTAGACAAAACCATACTGTAGAATGTTCTCTCTTCTATCAAATGGAGTATCCCAACTCTTGGTATCAATACTTCAGAAAATATAGTGGATGAGCCAGGCATGGTGGTCATTCATCACCTGGGGTGGGGGGAGGCATTTATACCAGGGCTGACCCTCATACTTCTAAGACATACACAAAAATTGTATGATGGCCATTCTGCAGCGGTAGCTTAAGCGACGATAGGGGCTTGCAAGAGATTATACAGGGGTCAAAAATTGAAAAGTTGGTCCAATGTGTTGATTGCATACCAAATTTTTCGTATGATCACAGGAGTAAAAAACCTGTATAGTTTGAGGCTATCTCCACTTACCCCTAAGGCGTGATAAGATGAAAAACGTAATTATAGGTTCAAACGGTTAATGTAGCATTACAGGGGTCAAATACTAAAAAATGCTTTATTTCAGTGGACAAGGTATATTGTATGTAATGTTCTCACAATTAAAATAAGGAAAGTCCCGCAATTTGACCATAGTAGGTATTTGGTGTGTACAACATCATTGCCAGCTGCTTTGTAGTTGAAATAAGAGTAACCATTAACTGCAGCCAACTTGAGGACAGGTGATGAAAAATTTGTATTATTATAGATAAGCCAAATATAACAAAGGTCCATATTTGTGTTTTCATCTTATCCCGTTAAAGCAATATCAGTCTGAGTTGGCCAAATCAAAAAGTAAAAAACATTAATCAAAAATCAGGTTTCTTTGAAAGCAAAAGATTAAAGACAAAATCGGATTTTTTATTTTAGTCATTATGGGGTACGGGACACTTTCTACAAAATAATGGGAAGATGCATATCTTTGAATAGTGCTGTTTCTTCTTTTTGTCATTATTTTCAAAAAAATAATCAGCACATTCAAGGTCAAAACAGGACTTTTAGATTAATCCTGCAAATTTTGACTATTTTTACTCGAGTAGTAGATCACCCTGTACCTTACAACTGCAGAAGGTATGGCGCAAAGACTAAAAAACAAAGAAATCTCTATACCATTTGAAACGGCACATGCTGCACCCAAAAAATGCCCCAGGGAGGGGGGGGGGGCCCCTTGTCTTCCACGGGTGGGATCTGCACTCGCCTCCTTGGGTTGTTTTTTGCGCTCCGGCGATGTTGCCTGCCCCACTAGCAGGGTTTTGTCCCGCCAGCCGCCAAGGGCCTTAGCACCCGTTGGCTTTGGCCCTGGGTGGCCCTTCCGGGTTTGGGCCCCCACGCGTTTGAACACTTAAAGGGTGTTGGGCTGGGGTGTTGGACTGACGGGCTTGGAACCCCGGGGAGAGGTGACAAAATGGCTGTAAAACGGGCGGATGACCCCGGGCAGGGTGTCCCCGGGCGGATGAAAAAGGGAAGGGGGTCCCACGGGCGCTGCCACAGGGAATGGGTGGCCACAGGAAGGGCGAAAGGAGGGACGGGGTGGAATAGGGAGTGCTTATAACATGCCTCATTCTACATTTGACCCAAACAAATGTTATTACTGGAGACTGGAAACATTACAGACATTGCCAAAACTGTGGTCAAGTATCAGGTTCCAGTCAGACAACACTACATCCGGCCATGAATTCAGCGAAATAACGCGGGATTTTTGTACTATCAGAGAGCGGCTACCAGCGTGGTAATGTATTCAGATAAGGCCGGCAAGGGAAAACACGGCACGACAAAACAGAAAAAGCATGCAAGTTACATAAAATATGATTTAAATCTACCATTGAAGATGTTTATTACTTTAAGGAAATTAACTTTGGAAGAGCACGTTTGGTTATATAACCCTAACGCATCCACAGGTTCACCTTAAGGCAAAAAAAAAGTTCCTTCCAGTAGATTAGTCTAGTTAGCCTCCACATATCTAAATGCAAAAATGCATTTTCTGTGTTTAATTTTTTAATGGATTTCCCAGAAATGGCTCAAATCAGACATGGCAAGTCAAACAGTTTAAACCACATTGACTTTACAGTCAATTTGGGCCACTTATTTTTTTGTGAATTTTCTTTCACTGATGCATTTTGTCTAAATTTTCTCGTATAAATAAATTTAAAAAAAAATCCAAAATGCAGTCAAAAAATGGCTCCAAATCAAAATGTGCCAGCCTTACTGGAACACAATTTTTTCACGCTACTAATTAGTCTGGATATCAGCAAAATATGGATATTTAAGACCACCAGAGTAGTAGCAGTGTACTTCAATGGGGCAACGGCACATCAAGAAATTTACAAATCAATGAAAAAAAAAATTAAAAGTTGGTTCATCATAGAAAACACCATGGGTAATTCTCTTGGATTGGGTAAATGATTACAAAAACTTTATTTGGATTTTGAGTACAGTAATCAAAAATTAATTCCCACAGTTAAGTATAGGACATAAGTACTTGAATACTTTATAGCCTTTTGAACCATGATGTGTATGATAGTAACCGACGAGAGGGCATTTTGAATTGAACCAACCCATAAAGCATTGCAATGTGGCTTACTAAACACGTCAGTAATTAGGGAACAAGTCTTCAAGTTTAGGGCCATAGTCTGATCGCTAATAGCCTCAATCCCATATTTTACTGTACATGTAAGTGGGTCCAAAATTTTGGGTAATCAGAAGAAACTACTAAAGGTCATTTTACCCTGTGATTTAGGGCTAAGCGACGAAAAAGAAAACCCTGTTTTAACGGGCAAGCGGACCTTTCGAATAGGGTCGGTCGGAGTCTGGTTTCGGCGAATTTTTTCTTTTTTCTCTTTCTTTTCTGGAGCTCAAATTGGCCTAAATAGCCCCAAAATCTGAAAATCAAGAGAAAAAAAAATTAACACTTTTTACAAACAATTTTCTAAAAAATTTTACGCAAAATGGATAATTTGGGCTAAAACCAGGCTCATTTTACCATATTTTTGGAAAAACTAAAAAAAATTCTGCAAAACTGAAACAGGGTCGGAGTCGGCGCCCGTAAAACAGGGTTTTTTTATTTCTTCGCCTAAAGGATGTTTTGGTTTGGATGTTTATGATTGAAATGTATAACCAACCATTTTGGTTGACGTGCAATATTAATATACGACGTAACTCTAATGAGGATTATTTTTAGGCTCCCATCAAAATGTGGTTGAAATATTTGGCCAGAACTTACAGGTAGGATTGGTGCGGGAGGAGTCCTTCTAAATCATATGGCTAAAATTAATGACTTACATTGGTCATCCCCCTTTAAGAACCACAAGACATTTCGATGATCATGCTAAAAATGAATCTAAGCACTACCTTTTTGTGGGCTAAATAAGTATAAAGTCTTGTCTTCTAGAGTTAATATTTTGAAGTCATATCCCAATGACCTCTTTTTGTACAATTCTCTACGTTGTGAATACTAAAATAGTAGACATTTGATTCATCACACAATTTTGTACAATAACTATTGTCAATATATTTATAACCTTATATATATCATACTTTTGATTTTAGAGTCCACACTTTCTTGGGCTCCCCTTTTGGCACCACACTTCCAGTATTTGATGTTATATTTGTGCAGATAATACTAAAGGTGTTTTTGTAAGAGAGGATTTTGTGGATTACACCTTGAGTTAAAATTTTCTCAAACTGGTGCGTGTTGGGATGACTCAATACACCTTGTTGTACTAAAGGTTTGTTTTCTATGGGCCATTTAACCGGAAAAGAGACGGATAAGGGATTAAATGTGATCAATAGAAACGGACCTTCCTCACCATTTACTGGTAAATAACCCTGCAAAATTTTCCTTCCTAGCGGCGTCACTTACCGTAAACGTCAATAGAAACACACTCTGTTCCGCGAGAGTGCGCAAGCAGGCGAGGAAACGGAAATTGATAAATACCGCAATGATTACGATCGCCGATAGTGGATAGGCCTACGTGTGGACGCGTTAGACTAGAGAGATGAGGCCAGGATTCGGCGATGCCTCCTCAATCTTACGTACATCGCCTCTCGCCGCTTGTACAGCTTCATGTACATTCGAACCATTTTAATGTTGTCACAACATTGAACCCATCTAGCTCTCATTTGCCCTGAATTTTGACTGTAAAACGTCAAAATCGACATCAATTCTACTATCGCAGGTCCGCAATATTTTTGTTGAAAAAGTCAACCCACAATGGCTTTTTCATTGACCTCATTGTAATACCTTTTGCCAGCAAATTTTTATGTGGAGCTGAACGACAGCCAAGCCAGGTAGTATTACCAGGTAAACACGCCCAATAGAAACTGGACCGTTATCCACCTTTCCTTGCTCTTTCCCGGTAAGAGTTTTACCGGTAAAATGCAAGATCTTCAATAGAAACACGCTTTAAGTCCAATAAATGACACAAACCAACTCAGTTGAATGAGAAACCTGGGCAGCCATTGCACCGCCATAACAGGAACAAGCGAATTGGCAGTATGCTAAAAACTCATGTCAATAGTCCCAGGACTGATAATAGGAATTGGCCAACAAAATAAGATAATAGTAAGACAGTGCGACCATTGGGCTACTGTCCCAGTTAAATTTGAACTGCATGCGTAGCCATAAGCTTCAACCTTAAAAAAAAAAACAAAATTGCAAATTAGGTATTATCATAATTATTGAATATATTGATAAAAATAAGAAACATGCAGTATTAGTATTTGTCAGGACCCAATTTTGCTAACTTTGAGGCTATGTATGTGATCTGGCAGGAGGAAAGGCTATACGTGGTAAGTTCTCATGCGTGTAGCCAGGAGCCGTTACCCTCGGGTTGATGGGTCCTGGGAACAATCAAAACCACAACGGCGTAGTCTCCTGGGACGCATAGGATCCTGTGGATCTAAGGGCCAGAGCACGTCCAGTGGGCGTTCCGGGGATTAAGGTCCCCACCCCCCATTTTTCGCAATTTGCGCCTTATTTCAATGCACTTATTTATCATTTTTTTAGACCCAGGGTGCGCACACTCCCTTCACACCCAGTACCCGTGCATGCGCATCTGATTCTTGAGCGGGAAAATGAGCCCATCCGGTGCAATCAGGCTGGCAGAAAGGAATGTGCATGCTACAAATGAGGGAATCAGTTTTTATCAAATCTGAAAATTTAATCTCTTGCCACAAAGCCTTTCATTCATTGCCCATTTACTGTAATCAATAGATAAAACAAACAAAAAGATTTGCAGTAGACAGTCGCGTCTCTCAAAGCAACTTTCACCCATTTTGTTGTATGTCAGATCTCTTTTCCCAAAATGTGTGCATCCCCTATAGTTCTTGGTATGGTCAAACTTTGCTTAATATTACAAGAACGAGGTTTTTCTATATAGATCGAGAGGCAAAAACGGTTTAATCATCTTTAGAAAATTTATCGTCTCGCATTGTTGCAGACCACAAAGAAAACATAGATACCAACAATAGAAAGCACTTTCTGCCCTCCCCCGTCAGCGGTTCTTCCACACATAACTGTGGGTGCCGCTTTGCATAACACTAATCGGTAATGATACAAATTTATGTATGTGTTAAGGTGGCCAGGTGTAATAATAGTTTCTCTGGATCATTGTGCTCCATATGCATCTTTATTCTCAAATGTGGCAATGGCGGGCTCTTAGGTGAAAGATGTGGTTCAATTGAGGGCGGGTGTTTTATTTAAATCAAGACGACTTGACGTTCATTTCATTCGTTGTGTGGCCATGGTAGGACAAAATTTAACCACCCAATAGACCCCAACATCCGATCACTGATATTTGCCAGGATTTTTGTATCAAATTGACACTATGTGTGTATACAAGCACACCAACTAATAATTATTCCGTGCAATATTCAAAATGTCCGCGCCCCGCACGAGACAACTGGTTTTGAATGGGCTTCAACCCCTTGGTTACAAGGACTGGAAGAGCGAGTTCAGCAAAGATTTAAAAAATAATTTTACATTGTGTGATAATTCCACCACCACTAGACTACTTTGTCATTTTTTCTCTTCTATTTGTGTTTTTTTTTGGCAACACAAACCTCTATTCTTTTGTCTCATTATGAAAAGATTGTAAATACTAATACACTAAAGCCAATGCAATACTGTATTGAATCACATCAAAAGAGGGCTGATTAATTGGGGGGATCAAATCCCCACCAAACTTCTGACTCCTTCTCTTGCTTTTCTCCTTTTTTTCCTTCTTTCCTCCTGGCGACTTTTCATGCCAATCTTGGTATAAAATGGATACAAATTTTTCAAAATGATTTTTTAAAAGTTTTAAGAAATGGATAATTAATTTAGGTTTCAATATTTTTTTTTTTTAACAAATTGCTAGAACAGTTCAACTTTGGATGAAAAAATGCAAATTGTGTTTACATTTTGCCCCAAATCTGCGCATCTCTTGTAGAGCTGTAGGTCCCATTCAGATCTGGTCCTACTTCCAGACTCTTAGAGGAGGTCTCAACCAACTTGCCCACCAAGGTTGCTTTTAATACCTTTTCAATGGGACTGCTACAAAATTTCAGGTTATAGTATTAATTGTATAAAGAAACCCTTTGCTGATTAAAACTTAGTAAGTGTAAGTGTAGTAGTATAATGTCAGTTGTCAGTATGGAGTATTTTTCCTTACTGACTTACCTCAAACCTTCTCAGTTCCATCTGTAAATAAGACCTGCCAGCATAAACATAGCCAAATGTGTAACAGGTTTTGGTGCCTCAATAAGAATTAAAGGATGCATTTCGTGATTTCAGCACCTTCTGTTTTATTTTATTGATTCACTAGATATACTTGAGAAAGCTTAATTCATCAAAATTTGAGCTGATATGACCCAATCACTACTTGCGGTTTGTGTTATGCGCAATTGCTCATTTCCCACGTCCCCATAGCTGACTGTGTCTGTACTATTTTCTGTCCGTTTACGGACAGAAATACGAATTGCGAATTTCTTACACTACAGATGCGACCGAATTTTTCACGTAAGATTGGGCACACACACGAGGATTACTAAGGCTAACGTTCAGAATGATATACAAATCTCACCATTTTTTAGGTAAGATCGGGGGAACGAGTCTGTGGATCACGAAATGCCCCCTTTAAGCATTTGTACACACCACCAGGAAAACACTTGAAATCAAGACCCAAACAGAACATTTATCACTACTCAAAATTCAGAGATTTGCCACCAAAAAACCAAATCCATAACATTACTGGGTTTTCTTATAAAGATTAGGATTTGTATTGTAAAAGAATTGCCTATATGAGTGCACAGAGGCAAATCTTTCCATGTTAGTCGCATCCGTGCAAGACTCCAGCCATGAGTCTTATCAGTCATTGAGTGTGTTCGTTTAAAGGGTCTTGAATTCATGGATACAACCAAGAATTATAAGCCTAAGAGTAGCTAATTTCATTTTTTTGTGATTCCATTTTTGTTGCTGTTTCCATTGCAGGTTGATGTTCATTATGAGAAGATGACCTCACAACACCAACAAGGCAGTTCTCCTGACGAACATGTTCTTACCCCTCATACGCATCAGAAAGTTGTAACATAATTACATGTTGTACCACTTCAGATGTGCGGATGAACAGAATGGTCCCTTTATCTATCCACCCACATAAACCTTTGACCCCAATCTTGGTGTACTCATATGGGACTTGGGTTCAGTGTCCTTATACTGACCAAGTTTGGTGATCATAGCAATTTGATTTTGGCAGAAAACAAATTGATAGATTTTCACAGAATGGCCCCTTAATTCAGGCGCGGATCTCTGAGGAGGGGGCGGAGGGGGCATGCGTCTCCCCCGGTCTTCCATGTAAAAACTTGCAAAATCACCCATTTTGCACAAGTTTCAGCTTCAGCCCCGGTAATTTTGGACGTTTTTCAATCGTGGATCCTCCCCTGTAATTGGTCCCCTATGACTCTCTCCCCAAGGTTGGAGTACACCACATATGACCCTAGGCCCAGTGGGTTCCTTAGTTCGATGGTTACCTAAACTGACACTCCATACTGGAAGTCGTGGAGCCCGGCGAGGTTCCTCTGATCAAGTTTGGCTACAGTTTCGCCCGAGCAATTTGGGCAGGAGGTAATTACAAAACTGACCCATACATGTATACATATGTCCTATGTGCACACACTTGTACCGAAATAGACTGAGCAAGCTCGGGGGCAAGACAAAATGCTAAAATATCAGTTGCTGATATTCCTGAACCAACTTTTTTTCAACACTGGGGTAAAACATCTACCTTTTACCATTAAAAACATTTTGACACCCTGTTCTAAAGGATTCTCAAATTGTGCTTACCATCACTGCCAATTTTTAAGACTTTTATACAAATCTCAAAAAGACTGTTACACCTGTATGACAAATTTTTTTACAATCACATAGAGCTTGATGTGTACACACTTTGGCTAAAAAATGCAGACACCCCTACCTAAGCTAGCCTGCATGTCTTGTTTTGCCGCCCGTGTTTGTCTTGATCTTGATACTTAATTTTTCTCCCTTCAACATAAAGCTGGGAAGGTTGCTTTAATCTCATTCCTTTCAAGATTTGAAGGAGAACAAACACAAAGTTTACAATTAGTGAACCCATTCTGAAGTAACATGTACTGTAAACAAATTATGTTTTGAGCAGTTCATCCTTCTTTTGACTGATTATTGAAAAAAAACCCCAGAAACCAGTCCTGCCTGGCTTTTTAAAATTAGAATCCTTTGCAAGGTTTGATACATACAATTTACCTGTGTTTTTTGTATTTTTGTTTAAAAGCCTGCAAGTACCTTTATTCTGTTTCTAGCCTCTCAATGCCACACCATGCCAACCTAGCTCCAACACTTGGAGCAATCCAGAGTTGCCATTTTGGATACTGACTTTCTTGAAAATGATCCAGCAAACCTGCCCAACCCCCTTTACAGGCAATCCAGTGAACTAGACGCTTACGGATAAACTTTTGCATGGATTCAACAATAACATCTGCAAATTTCCCTTGTCCTTGCTTTATACAGTCTACAGTCAGGGCAGCTGTGAATATGAAAAGTGCCACAATACGGGCCCAAGTAATGCTGTTGTGAAATATTTCTGAAGCAACAGAGTTATAAACAGACTGAATCTGGACTGGAGTGTGATATGAGATTTTGAGATAGTTGCCAATGTCTTCAAAGAGATTCGGATAATTGCGTTCAAAAACAGCTGCTATTGTTATCAATTCCTTGGACACGTCTGTTGGTCCTGACTTTTCCTGTAAGATAGCTGTATCATGTTGTCTGTCATTTTGGGGAAGTGGTAATTTGTATCCTTCAGATGCACCGCTGTCACCTGCCTTCACTTGAATGTTTTCAGGATCAGAGGAGTCATATATATCCCTCTCAACCAAAGCATTCTCCTTTAGTTTCAGGAAAATAAAATCTCGGCACAATATTCTAGTCTGATGAATTACTTGCTCTTCCATGCTGGCAATCTCAGATTGTGATTTGGTTTGAAATTTAAATGGCAGGTCAAAAAAAGCCATATTATTAATCAAATGGTTTCAGTGTTTGTATTTGTCATACATGTACATCTAATTAAAAATGACTTTAGTTCCAGAATTTGTGCTACATGTTTGCATGATTATAGCTGGTACATGTATGATGTTTTATCAGCAGTAGCAATTTCAAAATTCAAACTCAAGTCCTATCCTTTGACATGTTATTGTAAGCCTCTCTAGTCGCCTTAGTAAGCTGCTTCTCACTTCATCATGTGATGTTCATCATGGTGACAGTCAAAATGTCACGACGTCTGCAAAACAAGTTCAGGAATCAGGCTAGTCGAACTTCTTATTACTGTATCAGTTTACCACCTCCGCCAGTACTTCGAACGCTTTCAAGACGATTAACAATAAAGTTTGTTGTGTCAATATATCTCTCCACACAATTTACTAGACATGATTCTGTCTTGGCCTCTAATCTGTTTCGTAGACTGCTATCAGCAATGCATTTCTCCCAACATGTATCAGTCAATGCAAATACTAGTTGCTGGAATTTCTGTTTTGGGTTTCTATTTGAATAAAACGACTGAGTTCTGGATCACCACCACGACCACTTGACTGCTGGCCCTCGCCGAAATTCATCCTATAAAATGGATTATTTATTGTATATACTCGCAGGATGATAACTCGCCCAGACTTTTAACAAAGACAGTGTCTTAAAATCATGAAATTCATGCAATCAACTTCATGTGAGTGGTCATCAACATGCACTATGGCTATGCAGTATGCAGTCACGACATGTGCTTCCGGATGACCTTGTGAACTTCTTCTTGGATGGATCAATTATTGCACAGGTTGGATTTTGCAGTCGATACTCATTCATGCATTATACACTGCATTTTAATCATAATTGAAATGGTTACAGAGTTTAAGATCAAAATGTAAATGTTGTTCTGTTTCTATAACTTAACTGTAGGCCTTTTACCTCGCATTTTTCTTGTTTACATTTGTTTTAAACAGTTACCCTTAGAGTTACATTTACCCCACATATATTTTAGTAAAGCTCAGTGTCAAAGTTCAAACTCCGATTGAGGAAAAACATTCAGTTCGGCATATTCGTCAAAACGGGTGTATATACCGAAACGTCATGTACATCCCCAAACGGGGTGTATATCTCGGGAAGCGCTCGACGCTCGATGCTCGACGCGTGCTTTCGGAGCTTTTCGGCCGGGTCAATTCACTCTCAGCAGAGGTCAATTTATCCGTATTTATTTATTTATTTATTTTATTGGATAACACTTTCAAAACAGCGGCACTCACCTAACCGGTGGTGCATCCAACATACAATAGAAATTGACATACAAGAAAATTTATACAAAAATATATACAAAGGAGTACAATGGCCTGTGCGTCAAGAAAATCACACCCATGAGCAATACAACGCGTCAGGCGTCAATCTACCTGATAGCAAAGTATGGAGTGCAACTCTGATTTGCACTCCAACATCTCGGTGGGATTGGCGCCTGAGCGGACGAAAGCAAATCGCAATTGGGCATGATTAAAATGACTCTTTGGCTATATTGTAATAAAATGCAGTGCAAAGGACTACATAACAGTTACATCATGATACGTGATCTAGTTGACCATGCGAGTTTCAAATACGACTTACAAAATTTATCAAAAATATCATCAAGGAGGCTAAGATGATCCCTAGGACTAAAGGGCATAAAATCCGACACATTACTACCCAATGTAATCTTGAGTTGAGTCCCATTAGAATCACCCATAATAAGAATGTGAGGATCAGAATCCTCCGTGGGCGCTATTTTTCAATTTGAATATCTCACAGCAACTGCATGGTTGTATAATTCACTAAGTCCGGGTCAGTACCTTGAACCGGAAAATACTCAACCGCTAGGTTAAAACATCAGTGCCATTTTGATTTTTTTCGTATAGGTGAAAACACTTTGTCCAAAAAAATGAGCAGGTGACTCTTTTGAGGCAAAGTGTTTCACTATACGGAAAATTTACTCACTTTTACGCAAGTACTCACTGTTTTTCCTGTTGTGATAGGCCCTATTTCTCATCTTCCTCTGGGTAAATAGGGTAAAGCGGGGTACTGGACCCCCGGGCATTATGGACCCTCTTATAACTTTGAACTATAGGCCAGCACCCACAAAACGTGTTCCAGAATGTTCACAAAACGTTTTTATTAGGTCCACTACGTCCTTCGTCGTAATAAACGTTTACAAACTTTTAGTAGGTCCGCTACGTCGTCGTCTTTAATAAACTCTCACAAACGTTTATTATTAGGTCCGCTACGTCTTCGTCTTTAATAAACGTTTAAAACGCTTTTTTTTTTTTTTTTTGTTTACAGAACGTCGAAGTTTTGACTAAACATTGCCGCAAATTAAGCACAGTTCTATGACGTCCAAAAACGTTTAAAAAAAAAAACGTTTTTTACCAAGACGTATATCCCAGCAAACACAAAACTGTTTAAAACGTTTTGGTTAGGTTCTAGATTCCTCTATTACGTCTTCGTCTATAAGACCTTGAAAGAACGTTTGAAAACGTTTTTGGGCAGGGTGGCTCATTCATCTATTTCATCTTCCGTCATAAACCTGATAATACGTTTTTAAACCGTTTGGCTAGGTTCGTGGATTGGTCCATTTCTTTTCGTCTAATAAGAAGCTTGAACCGTTTATAAATCGTTTTTGCTAAGTTCTGGATTCTTCTATTACGTCTTCGTATTATAAGAGCCTTTAAAACAAAAACGTTTTTAAAAACGTTTTGGCAAGGTTTTCATTCGTACCTATTACATCTTCGTCGATAAGAACCTTTTAAAAACTTTTTAACAACGTCCCATGTCACATTATACGTTAGGGGTACATATGTTTTAGATTCTGGATACCTCTACCAAATGGAATAAAAAATTGTCCTAATACGTTTTCAAAAATACTCAAAAACCAAATAAGAAAAAGAAATCGCAATAACGTTTCATTATATTCTATTGTTGTTTATTTTAAGCCATGGCATTATTTTTCAACGTGCATTTCCTTCTGTCAGCAAAGATGTGTTAAATTTCAGTGGTAATGAAATGGTTTTAACTTAAATAGGTCCCTCACTTTTGAAAAAAATATCACCGCTCTTCTGCTACACGTTCAGCATATATTAAAAGAAATTACCCTTCATATTATGAGTCGTCTAGCTGGTGAAGTGGTGTAGTGTTTGGTCTTCCATGGCGAAGGGTCCCAGGTCCAATTCCCAATACAGGTAAGTGAGTATTTTGTGCTGTCCAAATGAACTTGTGTAAATGCTTGATGTAGATTTCCTTGTCATATCCCGCTCCGATATAGTACCGATTACTTTCTTGCTTTAATTATTAGCGGTTATTAGCAATTAATCAAATGTTTTTGGACGTTCTCATAACGTTTTTAGACGTTTTTTAAAAAAAATAAAAAGTTTTTTATTGGTTTTTATAACGTCTAAAACGTTTTAAAACGTCCCATAAAACGTTTTATGGATTCCAAAACCTTCCACAAAAAAACGTCAAAACCGTTTTTACAACGTCCAAGAACCCAACTTGTCAAGTTTTTAGAACGTTCATAAAACGCCGATTGTAGCTGGGGGGTAGCTATTGGTACTTGAAAGAACATCAACTACTGTAATTTGGCTATTAATGGAGGGAGTGGTCTCTAGAAACAGTCACAGGAAATATTTAAATTTAAAATTTTCAAAACGTTGTCTTATTATGTCATTGACTGTGACGTTTTAATACATCCCTTTTTCTCTTGATCCCCCGGTTTTGGAGGTTGTTACGCCTGGCAACATGTAAGTACTCTGACTTTACCCAATGTATCATACATGTATCAATTACCCCTATCTCACGTCCTAATTTAAAAATGGGCTGGATATGCGTTTTCGGGGGGTAATATGGGACACCCTATATCCCCATGTAAACTTTAATTGGACGGGGCTTTATGGACCATATGAGGTCCATAATTCCCGTCCGCTATTGCCAATTACGGTTGGCCTGTGGTCCATATTGCGACGCATGGGTAATAGGGCCCTTTGCAAAAAAAAAATTTGAAAGCTGTGCCTATATCTTTTATTTGTTTAGATGAATGAATCTTTGAGTCTTGACCTCCCCATGACCCAAGCTCTCAATTGAATATAAAGTTATTAAAGAATAAAATACATTCTTGATAATTCGATCTTGCTTAAGGGGTCCATGTTACCCCCACTTTACCCTAGGTCTATATAAAATGGTTCCAACATGTTTTTACCAATTTTTTCCGACTTTTGGTGCATGACTAACATTTTATTTAACAAATTTTTACGAAAAAAAAAAAAAACTATTGCTATATCTTGGTATAAAGACCTGGTTCCTGTCATCATAGGCTTACTGTAGTTCTTGTGACAGTTCCTAACGGGCTATCAAACAACCGCCAGCGACCCTTTTTTTCAGGATAAAAAGGGAAAAAAAGGTATATGTTTTTTTTCTTAACCCTGAACTTATTTTGATATACGCGAGAAAAATCTAAAAATATTGCAATTTGGGAATAGCAACCTGAGCAAGCCAGATAATAACGGTATTATCAACACCATGCATTGCTCACTTGTTTACGGTAGCAAAACGGACAAAAAGACTTGTGTTATGGTAAGCAAAAACACAAAAAATGCTTGTTTACGGTATGTTTTTAGTCGGTGGAAATACTTGTTTATTAGGGTGCATTTCTGAAGTCCATGTCACGCATCATATCCACTTTTAGAATACAAACTGGCCCCCGGTAGTTTCCTTAAGCACCTCTGGGCCAAGTGGTCCATATGTAACCAAATTATATTTCTGACATCTCTCTTTTGGGGGGCTTTGGGATGCTAGGCTGGCAGATAATACCACAATCCAAATCCTTTGAAAAGCCACTGCAAATAATAAGGGTTTATATTTGGTTGACTGCCCAGAACTTTGCTTTCCTTTGTCTAGATCATTGTTAGCTCAGTTTACGAAAAGGAGAGTGTTATGCAACTTCAACCTTGGATTATGGCTATTTTATGTCAAAGGCTAAGCTAGGCATTAACAGCAGCTATCTGACGGATTGGCGCCAAGATAGCAATTAACCTCCCTTTTGAACTCTGTTGCAAGTCTGGTTTTGTGAATACTACATAAGGCAGGAAGGGCATTCCACAAGCTATAGAATGGGGAGAGTGATCTTCTACTGTTGGAGGCCAAGTGGACCTTGTGACTTTTCACATCAATGTCATGAGCCTGACTGAGCGCCTACGCGAGGATCAACTGAAAGCAGCTTCAGTCGCAGAGTATAGCCTACATTATACCCCTGCCTTTGGCAGGGGATGGGCAGCCAAATCCCAATTCTGACATCGGCAAAGCGAAATCTTGACGAAAATCTTTTTTTTTTTTTTTTTATAGAAGTGTTGTCAAGGAAATTTTCTTATTCCCACATCGTTGGAGCTGAAGATCAACTCTGACTGTAAGGGTTATATTTTTTCCCGATTCGTGTTTTTTTTTCGTATGAATAGGCGGTCGTATCGGTCTGTAAAGTTTGGTAACACCCATGACTTGTGACTGACAAGCGAAATCTCGCCTGCCCGTACGTCCATTCAAATTTATAATAACCCTTTGCATAATAATTAGTCACTGCACTCCCTCCGGACTTCGTCATACAGAGCTTTGTGTGCCTTATAGGTATGCACTGAAGTTTATACAAGTACACTTTACACTAGCAACATTGGTATAAGACCATAGCCTATACTAAACTATAAACAGAACAAACAAGAGTACATAAGAATTTTGAGCAACTCAAAACCCACTTCGAATTCTATATTAGGCCTATATTTATAATATATCTACGACTTTTTTTATTCTCAGTTTTTGGGCCTTTTTACGTAATGTAATAGAGTAAAAGTCTTAGGAATTAGAAAAGCGGTAAAACGACAATTTCTGTCCGACCCTGAGGGGGATTGAAATTTTTGAAAATGAAAATGGGTACCCCCTGCCTACACCATCGCAGGCTTGCAGGCTTCGCTGATCTCGACCACAACCTATCGTGTTTGTCTTCAAAGAGGTTCTATATAGATAGAGAGTGCAAAACGTTCCGTAATCTTAAAATTCCACCGTCTCGCATGTTTTGGCGACCACAAGAAACAGAGTACCAACAATAGAAAGCATTGGCTGCCTCCGCTTTGTCCACAATACTGTGGTTCCGCTTTGTGTATACACTAATCGGTAGTGATAACAAATTAATGTATATGTTAGAGGTGGCCATGTGTAATAATAGTGTACCTGGATCAGTGGTGCTCAGATACTCCTTTTTTCTCATAATGCAATGCGCGCTTAGGTGAAAAGAATGTATTCATTGAGGGTGTTTATTTAAATCAAGACACCGATTGTGTCATTTCATTCGTTGTGTGTCCTTGGGTAGGAACAAAAATGAACCACCCAATAGCACCCACATCCAACAACTGATATTTATATGGCGGATGTTTTGTACGAATTGGACATTATGTTGTATACAAGCACCCAACTGATAATTATTCCCGTGCAATTCAAAATGTCAGCCCCCCAGCCAACACAAAAGGCCCAGCACGGACGACTGTTTTGATTCGTTTCACCCCCTTGGTGTCAGTGGTAGATATACAGGTCAATCTTATCCGGGAGTGCATGACTTATATGCATACGGATTCTTATACACTAGGCGGGTCCCCCGGGTTTCGGGATCCCTGGGCTTCGCCATCACCTGGCATGAATGACCCTCAGGTTTGGCGGTGCCTTTGACCTTGTATGAACCTCTAAGGACCTTGTTGGTGACATTTAAATTTTCGGCATCAACATCGACCCCACCCTGCCAAGTTTCATGTCCATACACTAACGTTTACCCCACTTTACCCCTTGAATGACCCCTGATGACCTTGTCGTGACCTTCCAAATTTTCCGCATCAACAATCTGACCCCGCCACCAGTTTTCGTCTGGATACACCAATTTTTTTTTTTTTTAAAATTTTACCTTTGAACCTTGAATGACCCCTCTGACCTTGTTCCATGACCTTCACAATTTTTGACGTCAAAAATCGACCTCACCCTCCGTTCCATGCCATACACCAACGTTTACCCCATTGACTTCATTTGACCTTGAATGACCCGTGATGACC